>ML362947.1:0-38314 GCA_005239505.1 Nicotiana paniculata | reverse complement strand
AGCGCGGTTAAACACTACGTTATGTGTGTTGTCTTGTCGAACTGAAAAAGCTGACCAGCTGACCAGCTGACATAAAGTTGTCCTGTCTTGTACACATCATGATATTTAACACGCAAAATGTAGCGCGATTAAATAGTACATTATGTGTGCATTTGGTGCGGTTAAACACTATGGTATGTGTGTTGTCTTTTCGAACTGAAAAAGCTGACCAACTAACATAAAATTGTCTTGTCTTCTACACATCATGATATTTAACACGCAAAATATAACGCGATTAAATAGTACGTTATGTGTGCATTTAGCGCGGTTAAACACTACGTTATGTGTGTTGTCTTGTCGAACTGAAAAAGCTGACCAGCTGACCAGCTGACATAAAGTTGTCCTGTCTTGTACACATCATGATATTTAACACGCAAAATGTAGCGCGATTAAATAGTACATTATGTGTGCATTTGGTGCGGTTAAACACTATGGTATGTGTGTTGTCTTTTCGAACTGAAAAAGCTGACCAACTAACATAAAATTGTCTTGTCTTCTACACATCATGATATTTAACACGCAAAATATAACGCGATTAAATAGTACGTTATGTGTGCATTTAGCGCGGTTAAACACTACGTTATGTGTGTTGTCTCGCCTATAAATAACGGGCTCATTCTACTTATTTTGTGTGCTCAAAAATTACTAATAACAAATATTTCATTAAAAGTAAGGTTTTTTTAACGTACAAATGTCTCAACCTCTTCGCACACCAAGGTGCAAGTGTGGAAAAAGATGCATGATGCAATCTTGTTGGGACGGTGGTGAAGTTGGACGCTGCTACTGGCACTGTGTGAACTAGTTTTACAAGTTTCCGACGAACCTATTTGCGATTTTAAGGAATGGGTTGATGAACCATGTTATCAGGAATGCTACAAAGAATCTTTGCAGCATCTTCATAATTTGTGTTTAAGACAATTGGAACATGAAAGAGGAAGTAAAGAGAGATTGCAGAGTTGAAGGCGAAACTGAAGGAGGTAGAAGAAGAAAAAATAAATCCCAATGGCATTGTGAAGCCCAAAAGGAACGTAAAAACAATATAAACGGGAACTTGCAGAGGTGAAGACGAAACGGAAAGAGGTAGAAGAAGAAAAAGAAAAACTGGAAGAACAATTTAAGTGGTTGGAGCGGAGAATAAAGGGCAGGCGAGGCTAAACATTGACATGTATGTGTTTAGTGTATTTTTCCCATATCAGGTATTTTTATTATGTTGGCCTGCTATGTTTGTGTTTGTGCTTGTGTTTGTGTTGTAGTAATGTTTTCCTTGTTTGTTGTACTGAATTTTATTTGAATTGTACTGAAAGTTAAGTTTTAGTGATGGTGTTGTTATATGAAACTATCTAATGAAAGGGGAACTAAAAAAGTAATAGGTATATTATATAAATATTGTTGTTAATGTACACAAAAATATTATTTACACCAAATACAAAAAAAAAGGAAGACCGAATCAATGTGTCCCGCATCCGATATGTCTCAATGCAGCCGATGGCCTGAGGCGCATCCCATCCTGCCGGGGTATGCTATCGGGATCATCATCATCAAGTCGTCTCCTTATAGCCAGATGCGGCGTCGGATGACATGTATCAGTGGTGCTGTCAGGATCGATATAAGAGGTCGTCGGTCCAGTAGAAGGCTACATAAGAATAGAAAGCTCAGTATAGAAAAGTACATAACAATTCACAGCAATTTAAATTGTCTTACCATGATCTCGGCTGGCTCCTGAAGGTAATCATATTTCGCAGCCACGTCAGTATCCCATGAAGCCTTAAAAAATGAAATTAATAAAGTTAAAGAAAACAAATAAGTTACAGGTAAAACAAATTCAAATTCAATACTAATAAACTCATACTTGCGCATGTGATGAGGAGCCATAACTCAGTGGGCGCACACTATGCAAATCTCGGCTCGGTTGATCCTCATAAATGGTAGACGGACCTGGGAAGTACTACCCCAATCCACTCCTGGAATATCCGTGGTTGTGATCAATAATTGACCCGACGGGGTCACCTGCGATGTCACTGGCGTGAGATGCATCGGCATGTCCGTCTCATGCATGCCACCTGCCATAGCAGTAGGAGCCTCAACGCCCCCTTGCTGGGGACCACCTCCTCTCCGCCCACGCCCACATCATCTGGCACCCTGGCCTCGTCGGGCACCACCAGCTCGTGGGACACCACAACCTCGCTCGTACTGCGTTGGGTCCACATAATCAGGCTCGTGTGCCAAATGTTGATCCGATCGGGCTCGATGCAGTGTCCGAGCAGCCACATCCATGAATTGATGACTATAACCCTGCATGGTCACAGGATCGTAGACATGACTCTGCATCTGCAGTCCCATCTGATAGACGGTATTCAATCCAATCGCCTGCACAAAGTAAAAAATATAAACTACATATGTGGCACTAAATTACAGGTATATAATTAATAATAACAGAAAACATACCAGAGCCTCGTGTCTCCCGGCGTATGGGACGTGTCGATCGTGTGCAGGATGAATGGGGTTCCCGATAAAAAGTCGGGTAACAAGGCGGTACCATGCCATATAATCCTGAATAGGCACCTCCTGCATCTGCGTAGGTGGGGTCAACTCATCTCGCATGTCCCAAATATCCACCTGTTCATTAAGCCATGCCATAAATGTGTCGTCCGCCCTGGACCGATCATCCCTCTGATAATGTAAAGCATGCCAGACAGGCTGCCTCAGTATAGACTGCGGCAGGCCAAACTGACGAAGCACCCGCTCGGAGGCATGATGCTCGACAATATCGAGGCATATGAGCGGGACATAAGTCCTCCAAATATGTCGGTCGGACGAGCAATAAGCTGGAAGGGTAGCGATCAACTCCTTGATGTACGGCGTCCAGATGAACTATCAAATAAGAACACAGACCGTGAGTATGCGCAACACTAAGTTAATCTATACCAGTTAAGTTTAGGTAGATATTCACTTGTGCGCCATCCAGCAGATCCAACACATCCCTTCAGAGGGGGAGATTATGATGGGCATCATACTCTCGTGCAAGTGTACGGCGGAGAACCCACCTCCTGGCTAGAGGGAAAAATGGAGGTGCTACAGTAACATGTAGTTGTGGTAGAGGTGGCTGAAACTACAGAAATTACTCCAGGCCCAAGCCTAACATACAAAGTTGACGTAAGGTATAATATTAATTCTAACTAGGTAGAGTTGTAACTAATGAACATATTATTTGAATATGTTGTCACCTGTAGAAGCGGCAGAAAGCCACAAACGTCTCTCTGTGTGCCCATGCAAGCCCGGCACGTCTGCATGTACAAGTATGTGAGGACAGCACCACCCCAGCTGTAAATGGTTGTATCCTCGAACAGCTCAATACGATGAAGAAAATGGAGGCTCACTAGGTTCCCCGAATTGTTCGGGAACAAGACCCCCCCCCCCCAAATAGAAGGAGCAACAATAGCCTCGTATATCGTAAAATATCCACCTCCGCTGACTCGGCGGTGATAGTCTCGTGGATCTGCTCCAGGTACTCTCTAATAGGGGTCAACTGCATACGACTGGCCCTAGACGATACAGTCTCGTCTTGTGGCATGAAACCCGTGAGCCTGTGCAGCATATCCCAATAATTCGCCCGCGAATAATATCTCATGGCCATAGGCAGTAAAACGGGCAACCCATCAGCGGGCAGGCCATATAAAACCTCAGCGTCCTACAGCGTGATGGTGGCCTCGCCAATGGGCAGGTGGAAAGTGTGCGTCTCCGGTCGCCACCGTTCAATCAACGCCGTGATCAAAGCCCAGTCCAGGTGTATCCGGCCGATCTCTATAATCCTATAAAATCCCAACTTCTCGGGTACTGGACTACACAGGGATGTAGAACTCTATCCCTCAAAAATTCCCACAAGTCATCTACTCTCCTAGCGCGGAAAGTCTGCGCCAGTAACTGTCCGTCCCATATAAAATTGGATCTATGTTGGCCCTGTAGGACTAATAGATCAAACGATCGAGGTTCAGGATGTATGGGCGCATCCATGTCGTCAACTGTATATTAAAAAAACATTAATTATATATTTAATCTGTAAATTAAATAATAATTTTTTGAGATACACAATTTTAGAGTTATACAATATTTATACCTATGGGTTCCAGGATCAATATTTTGAGGCCCAGTGGCACCAAACTAACATTAGTAATTATGTGTGTCAAATTCAATATTTTTATAATTTTGTGTATTTTTGTATAATTTAAATTCATAATTTTTAATTATTTAATTGTACAAATTTATATATATATATATATATACACTTATGGGTTCCGGGCTCGATATTTTGAGGCCTAGTGGAACCAAACTAACATTAGTAATTATGTGTGTCAAATTCAATATTTTTTATAATGTTGTATGTTTGTTTTATAATTTAAATTCAAAGTGTAAATATATATATATATATATATATATATATATACCTATGGGCTCTGGGCTCGATATTTTGAGGCCCAGTGGCACCAAACTAACATTAGTCAAATTCGATATTTTTATAATTTTGTGTGTTTGTTTTATAATTTAAATTCATNATATTTTTTATAATGTTGTGTGTTTGTTTTATAATTTAAATTCAAAGTATATATATATATATATACCTATGGGTTCCGGGCTCGATATTTTGAGGTCCAGTGGCACCAAACTAACATTAGTAATTATGTGTGTCAAATTCAATATTTTTTATAATGTTGTATATATATATATATATATATACCTATGGGTTTCGGACTCGATATTTTGAGGCCCACTGGCACCAAACTAACATTAGTAATTATGTGTGTCAAATTCAATATTTTTATAATTTTGTATGTTTGTTTTATAATTTAAATTCATAATTTTAATTATTTAATTATTTAATTTTACAAATTATATATATATATATATATATATGAGTTCCGGGCTCGATATTTTGAGGCTCAGAGGCACCAAACTAACATTAGTAATTAATTGTACAAATTATATATATATATATATATATATATATATATATATATATATATATATATATATATATATATATATATATATACACCTATGGGTTCCGGGCTCGATATTTTGAGGCCCAGTGGCACCAAATTAACATTAATAATTAGGTGTGTTTGTTTTATAATTTCTTGTGTTTGTATAATTAATAACTTAATTGTATAAAATTTTCATTTTCAACTATCAATATAAGATACTTAAACTAAAGGAATTGTTCGCTAAAATACTACACTTTACTACGCTACAAGGCTCTACATTTTACTACGCTAAAAGGGTCTACATTTTACTACGCTAAAAAGGTTTACATTTTACTACGCTAAAAAATAATCTAAACTGAACATAAACAACAAATACATTTAATCACAAATAAAACACAAAACGGTATGAAAACACATATAAATCCGGATATTAACAGACAAATTTATATTTTTTTATAAAACACTAATATTAAGTCCAGATAAATTTAATATACTTACTAATTTCGCAAAAAAAAACACAAAACGAAATAGAACAGGAAATAGAACACATTCAAATCAACTAATATGCATTATTATAAAAGTTTCAACATAAAATAGACCGAAATACCTCAATTTAGTATTTCAGAAAGCAAATCTATTGAAAATTTGACCCCGGAAGTGTGAACCTACAGTAATACAAAGCTCTACTCGGAAGTGGGACCTACGTTCTACACCTTTTGTGTGACGGGGAGGGCCCACAATTTTGTTTTTTAACTTTGGCGTGGTACTCGGGGAAGGGGGGGGACCAGAAGCAGAAGGGAGTAAAAAAATAATGGAGGAATTTTGGGGAAGGGGACGGTTTGAAGAAGAAGATGGAATTTAATAAGAAATATATGTATAGCGTCCATACGGACACGGTCAGCTTTTGCAGTATAGCGTCCAAAAATTGGACGCTATACATTAACGGCACAGTTACCGTTAATGTATAGCGCCCAATTTTTGGGCGTTATACATAGTTTGGTTGTCCTTTTTTTTCACTTATTTTCGTTATTTGTGTCAAAATATACATCATTTTGGTTCCGGACTCCAAGAACTTGCGACAAGAGTAAACAATTTTGATATCTTTTTAATCCTTTGAAAGGACATAACAATTGACACGAGTCACGTGACGAGGCAACTAATGTCGTGTTTGTATAAGGTATACTTGTACGTACATACTTTGTCTTCAAATCTTGACTCTGATCTCTGGAATTGTTGGAGGCAATGAAAGAGGGAGGCAGGATTTTTGTTGGATTTTTGTTAAAGGGGTTTCAGAAAAGAAAAAAAGAAAAAAAATTGTAGCTATAGAAATTGAACTAATGATCTTACAAAATTTTGAACTCCCTTGACCATTAAACTACGTTTTTGGATTGTGTCAGGGGGATTCAAAACATAATATAGAGGTTAAACAAAAATTTATCTTATATCTACAGTGTAATTTTTCGACGAATATGGTTAGGGTGAACCCCCTTTCACCCTCCTAAACCCGCACCTGCGAAAGAGTCAAGCTTAGTGGGTGTTTGGACATAAGAATTGTAAAATTCCAAAAGAAAAGTGAAAAAAAAATTTCCATAAAAAAAGTGAAAATGATATTTGAAAATTGGAGTTGTGTTTGGACATGAATATAATTTTGGTTTGTTTTTGAAGTTTTGTGAGTGTTTTGGATGAAAATTTTGAAAAATAGCTTTTTAAAATTTTTCAAAATTTCAAATGCATTTTCAAGTGAAAATTAAAAAATTTATGACTATCCAATGATTTCGAAAAAAAGTAAAAAATTTCTTATGTCCAAACGGGCTCTTAAAAATATGATGAGAAAACCACAAGCCTGAAATTACTAATAGCCTGGCTTTTCCAAATCTAAAAGTATTTTTTTCACAAAAAATGTTTCTTCTTTTTTTTGAAAAGTTGAAGTGTTTGGCCACCCTTTTGGAGGGAAAAAAGTATTTTTACAAGAAGCAAAAGCAGTTTTTGAGAAGCAGAAAAAAATAATTTCTCCTCAAAAGGACATGTGAGAAAAATACATTTAAAAACACTTCTTGAAAGCTTGACCAAACTCTAATTATTGCTCAAAAGTGTTTCTCAAATTAATTAACCAAACATAAATAAAATGCTTCTCATCAAAAATACTTTTGATTAAACCGATTTTAAAAGCTTAGCCAAATAGGCTATAAGTCTATCTAATTACAAGGAAAAAGTGAATTTTCACATGTGAACATGCTAATGAAGAAACACACGCACAAACATGTACACTTCAGAACACAAAGCAAAGAACAGAACTTGGAAGAGGAGTATTATGCTAATTCAGTACATAATCCTAACAACAAAAGCACTATTTCTAAGAAATCCCAAACATTAAAAAAAAAAAAAAAGGGCCGCCTAATGCACTAAACTCTCAGCACGCGATAAAGTTCAGGAAAAAGCCAAACCATATTAGGTCAATTATATGCACACTTACATTTTATTTTCACGGCTTGAACTCGTACTAATCACGGAGAGACTACTCTTAACTTGTGCTGAGCTCCCCTTCAAATCCCAAATACACAAAAATAGAATAAGAAAAAGACTAATGGCTTACCATGCTAAAGATTGCAACCAGCACCCATCATTTCTTTAAACTCATCAAAATTTACAAATCCATCACCATCTTTATCAACCCCTTTAATCATTCTACGACACTCTTTAACACTGCAATTTACACAACCAAGGCTAATTAGGACTCTCCTCAATTCTTTAGCTGATATTACTCCATTTTTATCAGCATCAAAAACCAGAAAAGCTTCCCTAAGCTCATCAGTATCCTTAGTAGAATCACAAAACACTTGATCATTTTCTACCCCCATAATACTCATGAACTCATCTAAATCCACAAATCCATCCCCATCACAATCTATTTCTTTTACCATAACTTCAGCTAATTCCTCAGCAGCTTTCAATTCTTCATGTCCAAGACTCAACAAAATTTCAGTTAACTCCAGTGGAGATATCTTCCCATCCCCATTAGCATCTATGAATTTAAAGACTAATTTAAGTTGACTAGAGATTTCCATAGCTGCAAAACCTGATAACCAACTGAAATCAGAAACCATTCTCTTTGGTTTCTTTTTCCCTTTTTTCCAGTACTTAAATTGTCCAAGAAATTTGCCAGCTGAGTTATTCAAAGACTTGAACCATATTCTGAAAGAATCCATAGTGATCTTTTAACTAAGATCTTGGAAAAAAGGAGAAAAGATAGAGAGTAAAAGACTGAAAAAAAGTGGTAGTTGTATTACTGTCAATAGTCAAGAGGTAGAATTAGTAAGTAGAAATGAATGTGAGAGTGCACAAGGTGACATTACATGTTTGGGCAAAGAAGCTCAGTGATTTGTCACTTTCTAACCATACGATAGCCCTCATCTGGTCCTACACAAAGTAACCTGCATTTTCCAAGTACTTAGATTTATTTATTTCTATAAAAGTGAAAAATTCTGAAGCTTTTCCTAGTTAAAAAGAAGTGGAAGAAGTCAATTCGTAGTGGAATATGGAAATATCCTCTTTTAATTGCCGGCAATATTTATCATCATGTTTTTATTTACTATTTGGTCTCCGTTTGTGAAGGAATCAAGTGTTAATGAACAATCTTTTGGAATTTACATGTCAGACAGCAATTTAAAACACAAATACTCTTTCTAACAGCAAGAGGAGATAGTTGGGACTCTTTAGGACCAAGGTGCAACGTAGAAGTCATTTAGTAGTAGACGGAATTTTCCGATCACTTTCTCCAACCCAATTTGATAAATTTAGTTTATCAGATAGTCAATTAGACTAATTTCTAGAATTAAACTACACTAACTTAATTCTAAGAAACTTTTAAGTTAACACCTATCCGCGTTAAAATCAAAGGTAACACACTCTAAACGCACGCCCAAAATCTTGTTTTGAATCCTAACAAGCGATGAATGATATTTTTTGGACGGGAAAATTTTTGAGTCTCCCTTCACTTTGTATCTACCAGAAAAAGAGAACAAAAAA
Organism: Nicotiana paniculata; assembly: GCA_005239505.1. Classification (NCBI taxonomy): domain Eukaryota; kingdom Viridiplantae; phylum Streptophyta; class Magnoliopsida; order Solanales; family Solanaceae; genus Nicotiana; species Nicotiana paniculata. The sequence continues at coordinate 29,270 of ML362947.1, read as the reverse complement.
TAAGACATTTTGTTAGACCAGTAGGATAGGTCTTTCAGTCAGTCATTTGTAATTCTATAGCTGAACAGAAATTGAACAAAGTGGGAAGATTCAGAAACAGAGTTCCCTGGATAAATGAAAAGTTAAAAGCGCTGTCACCAATAGACTTGAAAGATAAGGAAAATTACTCCTTCCATTGGTTTTATAGTCCTTTAAAAATGTGGTTGTAGCTTTGTCTATTTTACGAGCAGTCTTTTCCAAAAAGTTAAGATTTTCAAAATTCACTCACAAACTTAAAAACAATCCAAAATAATATCCATGTCCAAATACAACTCTAATTTTCAAATATCATTTTCATTTGAAATTTTTTTCACCTTTTGTTTGGAATTTTACAATTCTTATGTCTAAACGCCCATATAAGAGATCTAAAAATAACATACTAAGAGATCTGAAAAAGTAATTTCTCCTCGTAAAAACCACTTCTCTGTAAAAAGGATACAAACGAACATAAATAACCACTCAATGATATCCGTCCGTTTTTCAACAAAAGCTCTAAAAGGGGAAAAGGAAACAGGTTAAGAAACTACATGGGAAGTGGAGACGGGCAGCTCTCAAAAATCACAACGCATAAACACCACAATAATCACCCAGACATAGCAGAAACAGAAACTTGCATAAAGACGAAAGGGACTTTTTTCGAGGGTTCAGAAACCTTAGTTACTCTGTTATTCCATCATAAAAGAACTGGATCACCAGCAAAGTATATCTTTGAGTTGTAAAAGAATAATGACAGTCTGTATACGACGCCTTTCAGAGAAAATTCTGGAGTCCCTTAATTGTCATTTCTTATAGAGTAATAACATTAAAAACAGTTGGATATGCCAGCGAAAATATTTCCTTGCAGGTTCAGTAAAAAAATCAAGGCCCTATTCCATAAAGCAATTACGAAAAGGTAACCATCCACCCATCCCCAAGGAAATATGTTAGTGGTTGAAGCATAGAAGTAACAACCTAAAAATCCTAGGTCTAATCCCAGCAACAACATTTAGTCTAAAGCCCGTCTGCTCATGAGAGGCCAACCCATCAAGTCTGCTTGTCGGTGTATTGGCCGAGGTGCAAGCAAGCTGGCCCGAATATCATTACCATCAAAAAATAAATTGAAAAAAAGAAGTAAAGATCAATCCAACAAAAGCATACCTGTGCATCAAACACAAATAACATCTTTGTCTTCTAACCAACGGAATCGCCACGGATGATCTTATACTGCTTCAGAGCTGTAAAATCAAACATCAATTACCAGACCCCTGCAACTAATCAGATAAACAAAGCCCACAAAATGATTCTGAGCCGATACAGAACAAGAACTTTAGGCATGAAATTGCTCATATATTGTAGAGGAAAATGCTACACATACAACACCAGAACTCCTGCTAACATCTAATGACTCTACAAAGAGCTAGGCTCCTCAGTATATTGCAGAAGGTTCTAAATGCCTGGGCAGATAGACAATCACTAGTTTTTGAAGCACCATAACTATCTTTCTGCAATATTAGATAATAGCAAAAATTGCAAAAATACAAGAAATATTACCATATATCGCAAAAAAAAAAAAAAAAAAAAAAAAAAAAAAAAAAAAAAAACATATGAGTACCCTAAGCTCAACATGATCGAAGCAAAACAGGACCCACGGATGAGCTGAGCATATCACTCAGGGCTAACTGAATCTCATTTGAGCCATGCTCACAACTTATCAAGCTTGAAAGTAATGGGAAGAAGCAAGATAAGTTTTTCTCAAATGATGCATCTCCTAAACTACATATTGCCTGGAGAGTTGCAATGATAAGAGGTGCACGTGCAGCCAACTCTCTCCTTCTACCAGAGCCCAGGGGGATTAACCAACGAAGCTGTGCACCAAGAGATGACTCAGACATTTGTCTTGAACGTGCAATTTCAATATAGAAGTGTAAGACCTCGCTGCAAAGGTTGACGAGGTATGTTTCCACTTCAGAATCTTCAAAACCAGCAGGTTTATCTTGCACAAGATTTTGTAAAAATGAGAGGCAAATTTGATATGCCTCATTCTCAAGCCGTAATAATGGAGGGTCCTGCATTTGGGTCATGGAACTGAACTCTAGAAGCTTTGACCGCAGTGTTGCGTCACTGTTTATCTTATGAGCATGAGACGCCACACCATGCATGGCATCAAAGAGGACAATGATGTTTTTGCTAGACAGCTGAGGTCTGTATATGTTGTAGATCTCCATCACAGCCTGCAATGTGCAAGCGACCATTATGGTAGTAATTATGCTCTCCACACATACACGAAAAGCAGGAAAGATCAAACAAACTGACCATACAAGGTTTCCAATAATATCAATGTTCTTTCTGAAGACATGACATTTAAGGGAGCAGACGGCCCCCATACTTCAGTAAATGACCAAAATAACAATACAAAGATATACAGAGTGCAAGTTGACACCTAGAAAGAGAAACACAACCACCAAACACCAAAAACACGAACACCTATCATATCAAAGATCGTCCTACATGATTTTGAGATATTCTGAGTCTCTAATCTCAAACTACAGAAATCAGCAGTAGAAAGATTGTCTGAAACTTGAGAAGGCATCAAGAGTTCATAGTATTAGCCAATTATAATTTGATTCTCTTTTTCCCAGTTCTAGTCATACATAAAAGAAACTATGATGAAATAAAATAGGTACTAACTTCTATGAAGGTGTTACTAGTTATAGATCTAATATCAAAAAATAAACTAGTACTAATCTCAGATTGATTAAAAACAGTGAGAAAAGATAACGCAACCGTAAATCGATAACTCGTGAATGGTAGGTAGTTTATCAAGTGGAGTACTTATCCGGCTATCTTTCCTTAATAAAATATCTTAGCCCAACCTTCATCAAATTACTCCTATTCGAATATGGACTTCACGGTATCCCCTTCTAGACATTTAAAAATCGCTTTAGTTTCCAGCATAAATCTGTTATTTTATATCCATATATACATTTCTAACTTAAGAACTTGAATAAACACTAGCACACCAGATATACATGCGTCCAAAATTTCTAACTGTGCCTATATATTTTAAAACCAAAACTTATATGGCAACCCCACATTTCTCCCACTTAATTTGACACGTTATCCACCTTCAATTTGTGTCTAACAATGTCAAGTCAAACCACGAGATATTCAAAAGATCTTTTAAACAGTACGACATACATTGGGCTTTCTGAGTTCATCACACTAATGATTTTTATGTAGGAACATGAAGCAATTTACTGATTAAGCACTTTATCTTGTACACTTAACATAGTGTATACCATCTTTACTTGCTTCAGGAGAGCATATATATAAGAATTAGAACTAAACCCACAGTAGTGGCTACGCTGGATACCTGAATTAATAATAGCTGAACAGCAGCCCTACACTTCACATCAGAAATAGCTTCATATAGACGGTGCCGCCTCAGGTTTTCCAAGTCCTCATCTGGAGTATCTGTCCCATGGGTTTCAGCATTGCTATTCCTAGCCATATCTTCTTCCTGGGACCAATAATTGTTATTTTCATTCAGAAGAAAAGAGAAGTTGGGAAGAGTTGCATTAGCTGCTTCTTTAAAGGACAAAACCACTTCAAGCCATTTGTCTTCAGAGAAAAGATTCCCAGCATTGCTCATAAGACGGACAAATGCAGCAATGCCAATACCAGCAAGACTCTGATGAGGACGCTTGACAAAATTTACCAATAAGAACAGCACTTTCTTCAGAAGTGGATTGACTGTGTCATAAAATTTAACAAAAAGATCTACGACCAGTTGGAGTGCCAGTGTGCAGGTCTCATAAAGCCATGCATCCTGATCAGGCTCACCCTCTTCATCATCATTTCCATGCATAGGTGAGTTTTCACCTGAAGGATCAATCGTATGTCGAACATAGTCAAAGATGGGAAATAGGACAGATTCAAACACCCTTTCCCATAATGATAGAGAGAAATGGTGCCCATAGTTGCGTAAGGTATCAAACAACACTTGCAGAGCACTCTTTCTGATTTCAGGCCTCGGGTCAAAGCTAAGTTCAGATAGTCCTGTAAGAGAAAAGGAGTAATTTCTTAAACAAGTATAACAGATATTAACCTAGACTTAACACCTGTCTCTACAAACAGTGAAAGAGAGCATTTGCTTTACAGGCACGAAATCCTGGTCTAAGCCTAATGTCTTTGTCCTTACCAGCCAACAGAGGAAACCAGAAATACAGATGGTCCTCCTTATCTGTCAATTCTCCATTTTCAATATTGTGATCTTTTTCTTTATGAGGTGAAGATGCTGAAGGCTTCCCAGAAGTTTCTTTGTCCTTGTTCCTCGAGGAGCCAAGATCACCTTCAGCAAGTTTTGCCGCACATAAACGAAGGAAAGCAATGGCATTGAGACTAATATCTTTGTTGAACCTACTATTAGTGAAAGCAATAAGGCAGTTAACGCAGTCTGTGAATGTGGTGGTCTCAGTCTCCGTAATATATGGAAAATAATCTCGCACAATCTTTTCCATTATCTCGAAAGACAACAGCACAATGTTTTTATGGTCATCATAAGCAGCAGTGGTGAAGACCTGAAAACGTTAGGTAATCAGAAAGAAAAAAAAAACATTAGGTGAAAAGAACAACCTAGAAATTTAAGAAAATAATGCATATTCAGTATTTATATGTAATCTATAATGGAGTATAGATCAAAAGATGGTTTATACCATGAACATGCTCTTCCATCCGGACTTAACATGATTGACTCGAGATAAAACCATTTGAGAGACGCATCTGATGATTAATTCTCTGATCTCAACAGCACTACTCTTGCGCATAACAATCACAAAAGGCTTCATAAACTCATTCTGGAAATTATAGTTAGCCAATTCTTCTCTCTCCAAGAACTTCATCGATAACTGGCGTAAAGAATCCATTGCAAATATGGCAATTGAAAGATTTTCGGAGCAGCCAATGGTCACAAAAAATTCACCAAGAACATGCCAGATTTTTGTCCAAACAAATCTGATACGATTCATGTTGTAGTGCCTGTTTAACGAAAATGAATCAATAGTTCTGCTAGTTATCAGGAAGCAAAAGGGAAAGCAAAATGATACACTTTATGTAGAGAAACCAAAGGACGTACGCAATCTCAACCATCTTTGTGAGACTAAAAACCCGTGGATCCGAAGTAGAACGTAATTCTTCCATGGAGACCTTGCATAAAGCTTTAACAAAGTCCACTATAGCCTCACTGTTTAATTTCTGACTCCTTATGAATATGCGGTTCATTTCACCAACTTGTTCCAACATGTTTAAGTTAGAGACCAAGTTGTTCATCTGCTCAGATGTGATGCCTGCAGCAGCGCTGCCACCAATACCAGCACTATCGTATGAACCTCTCCTCATAGCTGCAGCTGCACTTTGAATCTTCCCAGGACCTTTCTTTTTCAAGACAGGAAGGATGCTAGACTTAGTTTGTTTTGACTTGTCAAATTCATTTTGAGGAAGTGCAAAAAAAGTAGCATCCGGAGGGGCACCCTCCCCCAAGAGATGCAAATGTTCAAACCGAGAAACACATGTCAGAATATGTTCCCATGCCTCCTGCAGGTAGTTTCCATCCTCATCTGCGATCGTAACTATTGCCTGTTAAACAAAAAGGAAATTCAATGAGTTTCTCCCTTCAGAACTAAAAGAAAGGATGAGTATAGAATTTATAACCACCAGTACGGCAACTTAATAGCGCAGACACAGGGAAACTAACCACTCAGGTCAAACAAGGTCCATATTACCTGCTACTTTGACAAGAAACGTGGTCCTGCTTTTACATTTGCCACTTGGTCAGTGAGGAACAGTCTATTAATATACATGAAGTCCCACCAGAATATGACAAATCTAGAGCCTAAAATACACGAGCGGTGTAATTGCCAACAACCCCTTCATTATACACATGAAATCACTTATCTGCAAGGAGGTGCAGGCAAACTCATATTTTTTTCTTGGATTTGAGTAAATTTAGTTTAATTCTCAGTTAAAAGAAACAAAAAGGAAAATGAAAGAGCTTAAGGTTGACGAATTAGCCAAAAGAGGGGAGAAGAGGGTTGAGAAAAAGAAAGTCCAGGATGAAAGAGAAGCCAAGAGTCCACTAAAGTCTCTTATATCCCCACACCTTACAAAAGAGCCAGTGAATCATAATACCAGGCATGACTATGGGTAGCATTGGATTGATGCTGAGAGGTATCCTCCACCAGCCCAATTTGATTGGATCTAAAACACTTTCCAACCATCATTTATTCTGGTAGAAATCCTGGCACTCTAAATGTGCAAACTTGCAACTGTCTACTATAAATACAGTGTAATATAGGGTTGCGAACCGTTCCAGGTAATAAACTTCCTCTGTCCCTTTTCCATTGACCCTCTTTGCTCCGCTTAAAAGGTTTTTTCTTTCTTTACATTTGAATAGATTATTATAACAATTTCGGCAAAATACGTGTTCACATAATGTTTGAAGCGCGAAAAACATGAAAAAATCTGTTGAAGAGATGTAACCTTTTTTTTTTTTGAATAATACAGAATATAATTAACTGATATTAAGCACCTGACCCCCAAAACTGAAAAACCGACTATAAAGTGGAGTTTCTTTGTTGTCATAAGATGAGTAGATTTGTGGATACCAATTTTCGCTATTTCAGTTTCAGATATTGGTTTATACTGATAAAAATGTGGTTAGCCAAGAAAATCTAAAATGTCTTTAGAAATTCTTTGCATCATAGATTAATCCTCTGAAATTTAAAGGACAAACTTCTTTAAAATGTAATATATATATATATATATATATATATATCTATATATATATATATATAGTACTGAATGGTCATCAAAAATATATATAATATTGAAAATCATGTGGTCAAATGAAAATTCCATTTTAGGAGGCAAAAAGTGAGCCGGTAATACTTTTTTTGTTATGTGAACCTACTTAGTTTCTTTTTTCTTGTTGTGGACGAGGCGTCTATCTATGGAAACCTGCCTTAAGTGAGAGCAAAGGTATAGGAAACTCTATTGGTCCTTGATATTTAGCATATAGTCCCTCAACCTTCAGTGAGACTAATTTGGTTACCTGAAAACCCGTATTTAGATCAGCTACTAAACTCGAGACTAATTCTAGAGATGTTTCCTCCCAAAACCTGAAGAACCAAATTTCCTTTCATAAAATAAAACAAAAAATTAAGAACCAAAACTCCAAGTTAACCAAAATTACTGGAGTCGAGCATGGCTTTGGGAGCATCCAGGCCTCCTAGTTAATAAGAATTTAAATTATTGGAAACGTAAACTTCCTACTAGGATTAAGTCACTTTTGGACAGGCTTGAGCAGAAATAGGTCAGTGAAAATAGGATAACTGCAGCAGTATCCAATATATATCCTGTGAGTAAAAGAGAGATAATTTAAGAAATAATGGAACAAGGAGTTTGGTAGTAAAGAGGAGTGGAAAACTAAATCTAGACCACAGATTTTTCAATATCATAATGGGAATGCACAAAATTCTGCAGTTAAGCTTCAAAGAGGGACAATGGTGTGAAAATTTCTTAGCAGCATAGAAAAAAATCAAGAAAGTACCCTACCAATCAAAAAATATAGCAGATAGGCACTATAATCATTAGAAAGTGTACTTTTAGTCTCATTCTCATTTCCAAAGGCACTGATATCTGTTAGGGCAGACCAATACCTTATCCTTTTTTTATGAAGCAGGCGAATACCTTATCCTTTGCATTCCTATCATCATCCAAGATCATTCTCGAATAAAATGTAGTCAAATTGTGGTTTCCTGTTTGGCTTGTTTATGTTTTTAACCAAATTTTGTCAAAATTTAACTGCTACCAGATTGAATGTCCACATTTCGCCTGGACGGTTATCAATATGAGAGTTTTGAGTTTTATTCCTACTTGTCAGAATAGGTTTTATTCCTAATGTCCACATTTTGGAACTTGTAACACTGTTCATTCATTAGCACATTCTTTGTGCTAAGGACTATCTTTTTAATATAATAAAATTTGTTACCTTCTCAACAACAACAACAAAAAAAATAGGTGTTGACAAAAGGTTACAACTTATTATTTTTTAGGGATGGTGAATAAAACAATTTTGAAGTTGAGTAATCTAAACTCATTTAAATATAAAAAATATTGTGAAATTATCCTTTGATACATTAGATATTATGCCCAAAAGAAAGGTGAAAGCTACAATCAAACTAAGATCAATACCCAGATCCGTTGACAGTTATTTGACTCAAACATCATTTTAGGTCAAACCATATGTTTCATTATCAGTGAGTCATGGTTTCACAAGCTAATAGTATCCTTGGACCTGAATTAAAGGGGTAGGTTGAACTTATGAAACTTCAGCACAACCTTACCCAATAGAAGGTACATCAGCTCTATTGATCAATTCCAACGATTTGCCCTACAATTTATCCTATGACAATCAGTTCCAAACTATAGACAATAACCATCACGTACGACTACAATCTGTTAGACTCATCTAGCTTGCTCCAAAATTCACCGCACCAACTTCCTAATGTTACTAAAGGGCAGCCCGGTGCACTAAGCTCCCGCTATGCGTGGGGTCCGAGGATGGCTGGACCACAGGGATCTATTGTACGCAGCCTTACACTGCATTTCCTAACTTCCTAATGTTACTAAAATGTACTATCAGCTGCCAATACAAAGGAAGTCCTCTTAGTAAATCCATCATTCACTTCGATGCTGGAGATCCGATAAGCCATTAGCTCGGGAGGAAACTTTAAGTCCAGACAACAATGCGTACATGCAAGGGGTTTCATGAATATTATGCACAGTCTCTATTACAATAAATAAAAACTAAGAAAATCAAATTGCAAACTTGGTAAGCACCACCAAAAAGCAGATTAGCAACAAAAAAGATTAACTCAGTACAGTAGAATCATGGGCATGCAATACTAGGAGCAAACACAAACCTTGATTGCTTCTATGTTTTTCTGTTTGATGTCTGCAGGTGAGTGAAGAGAAGTAAATTTTGCAAGAGAAGTCACAAAAGCATCCCTATGTGTTTTCATGGACATTGCAGCAGTAACATGGATTGCACAACGAAATCCTTCCAAACACAGAGCTATCACAACTCCATCATCAGTTTGGTCTAGAGGAACACTAAAGGCAGCCAACATTGGAGCCCAGCAGACCTCTACCATGAATCTGAGGATCACCACATCTGTTGCAGCATAATAAACTGATCTGCAAAGGCAAGTTGAATTCAAAGTAATCAAGGTTAATCACGCAATGGGATGATAGGTGGTACACAAGATTGAGCTTGAGTAATGAATAATTTACAGATTTCTTTCTTCCCTAAAAGAGATCATAAGCAGATGACTATGACATATCCTTCTAGAGCTTCCTAATGAATACGAATGTGTGAAAGATTGATCTCACAAAAAGAATACAACACAGTAGATAGTATCATCATTTTCAGCAGCAGATCAATACGTTATTCTTTTAAAGCTCTCATTCTGATATCTTTACAGGAAACTGCTACAGAGGGTAAAAAAAAAAAGTAGCTGTTAAGAATAAAGACAAAATGATCGAAGTAAGATAATACTTCAAGAATATAACTTCTCCCGTCCAGGCATAGAAGAATTATCAAGTGAATCTTACTCGGATTTGCGAGCTTTCTCTTTGAACTGCTCCTGCATGTGTCTGACAAGATCATCACTAGTCTCCATACTGCCATCTCCTCGCTTACGGACAACAATATTCAAAATGCTGTCTAAACCTAAAATCCTGTTAGAGTTCAAAGACTGCTTTTGTTGGACAGCCAAGTTATCATCTTTCATTTTAATTTCATTTCTCGATATCCGCTCATACAAAGATCTCAAATAATCCTCTGGCAAATCCTTTCCATCATCAATTCCGCGATTGTTCCTTATAAAATCATCAGCTGACATCTACAGAATAATGGGATATCAGGCCAAATTACTGAAAATGGGCACAAACAAATAGTCATCTCTAGCAAAACGAAAAGCATACCTTCGTTTTGACCATAGGATTATGGGCATCAGTGTTAAGTAATATAACTGAATAAGCAAGGACATAGGCAGTGTCTGCACTACTAAAAGCTTTTGGATTGCATTTACAGTACCGTTCAGCAAACTTTTCCATGATTCTATCAATCTTCTGGGCCTCACCAGGCAATCTGAATCCTTGTAGAAAGGCCCTGATGGCCTCATCAAACTCCTTTCCTTGGAAATCAAAGGATTCCACGTACGCATGCATTACTTTCAATGCTAAGTCATCCCTTTCCCCAAGGTAATCACCTATTAAAGTCTTATTCAAACCAGAGGCATCTTTAAGAAATACCGCAATTTCTTCTGGTGAGCTCCCCACTTTATTAGCATTAATCAGGAATTCAATGCCTTTCTTGGGTTTCCTATTAAACAGAGATATACCTTCCTGCACAAGTTTCAAGTTAGACCATGTCACAGACACTGCTCATGACAATTCTTTTGGCAATCAGAATAGTTACTTGTCCAAAGAACAAATATACTTTCACCAACCTGAAGCTCAAGCTTGTAAGCGCGACGCTGCTCAATCGTAGAAACATCCGAAACTTCACTAGAGGATTCAGAATGAGAATCTGATATTTCAGTATGCTCATCCTCATTGCCATTTGCCATGGGAAGAGTCCCAGGTTCCGAGTTACTGTCAGGTGCCTCGTACTTTTTGGTTGAATGAGTATCCGGAATACGCAATTGTTTGTTCATCCAGTCTCCCAAAGACTTCAAGATAGCCACTAAGCACTTCATTGCTTCTAGCTTCATGGTTGCCTCTTGTGGTGGCAACAGAGTTGTTGTTGTGCCAGGAGGTACCCCTTGAGCAGTTTTAAGAAGCCCATTGACCATTCTGGAGGAATTGTGTGAACAACAAAGCAGGAACCAGATGAAATTTATAATCAGACTAAGCTGAAATTTCTTAACTATGTAATACACAGACAACAGGATTTGAAAGATACCTCTCAAATATGTTTGACGAATTGACATCACAATCATAATTGAGGAATATATCAACCAGAATCTGTGAATCAATGCAGAGCCTCTCGAGAAATCGAAGCACTATCATTTTCTGTTGGAAATTTGGTTGAGCAACATTTTCCAATACTCTAAGAACAATCATGGGAAAGAAAACTCCAATTTCTGCCTTGAGGCCGCCTCTAAATCTTGCAACCAGACTTATAAAAATTGAGCATGAAAGCTGGAAGACAATCATGAGACTTGAAGCGCTGTTTTTCAAAAGCGACAAACACAAGTACTGCTTGATAGCACCTAAAAACCTGTAAGAATAGAGCAAAGTAATTAAAACCAAATATAACCATGAATTTAGACCAACATCATTGAAATTGAAAGATGCACAAGAAGTTGCCCTGCTGATTGCAGTAGGTCAAATAATCAGACAGTGCCAAGACCTAAGAGTAGGCACTGATTAGAATTTCAAATAAAGAGAGGTTATGAGACTTACGCAACAATCCAGTAGACGATCAGAAGGAAAAAATATTGCAGAAATGAGGCTAACAAAATTGAGAAGTGGTGACTACACTGTGACTAACACCTAACCAGTGAAAAGATAAACACCATCATAACTTGTAAAACTTGTGAGGTGTAGCCACTTTTTAAAGTGTTATTTACTTTTTATCCAGCAAAAGTAGCCACTAGTCTATTAAAATTAATATGAAAAGACGGTATTACCCTTTCTTCTATCTCTTTTCTGTCCATGTTATACCAATATAAAGAACGTACACGATTGTTTTTATTTTGCCCAAAGTAGAGATTATGCTTTCCATTCTCTAATATCCATGAAGTTTAATAATTTCAAGTATTTGAGTGCTTGGAACTCGACATCACTGACGTCCCAACAATCTTCCCCAAAGAGTGTCGTATTTCCAATTTGAAATTTTCCAGATTACGCAATCTTGCAATATTTTGATATAACCCTTTGATTGGCAATTCGATGAGAATATGCAAGTAGATATTAGTAATTTTTATCTTCAGGTTGCTTTCTCTTGACCAAAGTAGAGATTTTGCTGCCACTTAATAGTTTGAAGTTCAAAAATTAAGGACAGGTAGTCCTTAACTTAAAGTTACAAGCACAGAAACTAAGGACATGTAGTCCTGAACTTAGAGTTACAAGTTCAAAAACATGTTGTCCTGAACTTATAGTTACAAGCTCAAAAACTAAGGACAGGTAGTCTGTAACTTAAACTTACAAGCTCATAAATTAAGGACAGCTAGTCCTGAACTTACAATAACAAGCTCATAAGTTAAGGATACTTGGTCCTAAACTTAGAGTTGGAAGTTCAAAAATTAAGGACACTTGGTCCTTAACTTAGAGTTACAAGCACAAAAATTAAGGACATGCAGTCCTTAACATGTCCTTAACTTAGAGTTACAAGCACAGAAATTAAGGACAGATAGTCCTGAACTTCGAGTTCCAAGCAAAAGTTAAGGACATGTAGTCCTGAACTTAGAGTTCCCAGAATGGTATGATAGATAGCTGGCCTTGGAAACATATCTGGAGAACTAAGGCGCCTACCAAGGTGAATTGCTTCACCTGGATAGCTATAAAGAGGGTATGTCTCACTCAAGACAACCTAAGCAAGAGGAACATTACACTTGTTAACAGATGTTACATGTGTCAACAAAATTCAGAAGGTGTCAATCATCTTTTCCTCCATTGCACAGTTGCAAGTGAAATCTGGAGTCTCTTCTTCTCTAATTTTGGTCTGAAATGGCTTATGCCACAGACAATAAAGCAAGCATATGAAAGTTGGTGTTCTTGGAGAGTTGACAAAGCCATCAAGAGGATATGGAGAATGGTTCCAGCAGTAATTTTTTGGTGTATCTGGATAGAAAAAAATCAGAGGTGTTTTGATGGCATCTCAACTCCAATCTACTCCCTCAAGACTATTTGCTTAGTTAATCTATTTAGCTGGATTCATCTTTCCTCTGTAACTAGTGCAGATCACCTTGTGGATTTCTTAGCATAGATCTTTGTACTGGAGCTAGTTATCTACCTTTTTGTACCTTTTGCATCTCCTTGATGCCTATTAATGAATCACCTTACTTCATAAAAAAAAAAAATTAGAGTTACAAGTTCAAAAGTAAAAGACAAGTAGTCCTAAACTTAGACTTACAAGCTCATAAATTAAGGACAACTAGTCCTGAACTTACAGTAACAAGCTCATAAGTTAAGGACATTTGGTCCTGAACTTTATGAGCAGAAGGGTATTTTCGTCTGGGCGGGTAAAGTTTATTAAAGCAGTGGCCAAAAACTAAAGACATTTTAAACAGTGGCTTAAAAGTAAATGCATATCTTATTAGTGGCTAATTGTGCACTTCCCACGCATAACTTCAACGTGTCACGGCCAGGCCCAACTGTCAAGGTATTGTCCACTTTAGCCCAACCCTCTGCACCACCTTAAGGCTTTTGGGCCTTATGGTTTTGTCTCGTTGATAGGATTTGAACCAATGACTCCCACCGTATGAAAGCAGTACTTTAACCACTGAGTTAAGTAGGTCATTTATCATCCCAAAGAGAATTAGAATCATGAACTCACCCTTATACAGTCTGTAACTTTCCCCTCCCATTCTGATGTGAGATTTGCCCAAGGCAGGTTTTGCTAGAAACCCCTTTCAAGTCTAACCGCCAACAGTCCATGGGTTGTTACATAACGACCCAGAAAATAACTAAGAAATAGATTGTAACAGTAATTATGTTGGTTTTTGAGACTATTTCAGGCTTCCACTTAAGTAAGGGTGCCAAATGGATGGGTTGAACCAAACTACAGGAGGTAAAAACAAGTCAAATCAATAAACTCTTTGGGCCATAACTCATCCAGATACTGCTTGGGTCAACATGGTGTCATGCTCAACCCTCTCAACTCAAAACCATAATTTGTTTGTGTTTTCATCAATTATTTTCAAGCCCAAAACCTTTTTTAATCGTAGCAATTATTTTCAATTATTTTTTCTATTCTTGTAAAAGTTTTTTTTAAGTCAATTGGATTAACTACGCAGTCAATTTAGGCGCAACCCAAATCAAACCATCCTAAAAGTTTGGGTCAATTTGAGCTACATAGGTAGCCCAAATTGACCCGCAAATAAATAGATCCCAGTCAGTTTTAAACAACTTGAGCGGGTCATAACTTCATGGGTCCCCTGCATATAAATCTAGCAAAAAGCTTTTTTATCTTCTAAATGAACTCCATGGACTACAAGAGTTAAGAAAGAATATAAGATGTAAGATTGGGATTCTGCGTGGAAAACATTTGGGCATGCATCTCGGAGCAAGGAATAAATTGGTGACATAAACTCAGTAACAGATTAGGACCAACCACAGCCTTCGAAACTCAGGGATAAGCCCGCCCCTCTACCCTTCTCCACGTAAATACCAGGCTTAGTTTGCTGTGTAAGGATAAGCCAGCCCCTCTACTTTTAATAGTGTTATTTTTTTATTATCAAGAAAAAATATTAAAAGTAAGAATGATCATGGAGAAGTTTGAAAAGAGGTTGTCCAATAGGAAAATCCAATTGGTGAGAGACTACTACTTATAAATAGCGTGCTAGACTCATTACCTGATAACGTTCTTTTAACACAACAAATAACTAACTCCCCATTTACATGTCTTTTTTTTCTTTGGTCTGTCCACTTACATGATGTCTATTCCAAGAAAGATACAGATAAAGTTGGAAACTTTTTGAGGGATTTCCTATTGGATGCAATAGAAGTGAAGAAAAATTCTATTTACTGAAATATTCCAGTACATTTTCAAAAAAAAAAATCTATTTATTCAAATAGAGTACAGAAACATAAAGTGAGAAGAAAGCGGGAAACTTTTTTATAAGTAATGATGATCTTTCTCAGAAAAACTAAAACATCACTCACAAAAAGTATCACGAAGATAGATCTGTACAAGCTAAATATGGAGCTCAAGATCCATGGTGCACAAACTAGGAATCATGCTTTAAGGGGGGTTGGGTGTGGAAACACATAAGAAACCTTTAGAATGAGTACTCTCAAAATTCATTCAGAGATGGGGATGGTAGATAATAACCCTTTGGGCCTGATGAATGATTAGGACATATGCCCCTCAAATTCCCGGACCTATTTAATTTCGGAGCTAACATGGATGAAACGGTAGCTCAGTTTGTTGGGAGTCAAGAGAATTAATAGACTTACATGTGTCTACAGTAACAAGCTCGATTTTTTTTTAATTGCTACAGCTTTCAAGGCTTGATTTATTGAACGTAAGCCAGAATACAGCAGAATATTTCATGCTAATCCCTAAAATTTCATAGAATAATATGCATTTATTAGCAGCATTTTCACTTCCTTACTAGACATAGAAAGTAATTACAAATTATATTGTAGTAGTCTGAGACTCCTACATAAGAAGCTTCTCTTGTGCATCAGAAATCATCAATCACGAGGAGCCATTCTTGTACATTGTTAATCATCAGTTTAAGACAAGTTCTCTCTTTTTCTTCTCTCTACTTTTATACAGCACAAAGTTATGAATAGTTGGATATTATTTTTCATGAGAGATTTACGACTGGAAATCGAAAGAAGGCCCAGCACCAGCTTCGGAAGATACTAGGAGGAGTAAAAGATCTAATCACAGAACCTGAATGGTATGAAACCATTGAATCCCCAACTAGATGGATAGAATGAAGTCTGTGCTTCGCACTTTACTTCGGCTTGTTTTATCCAGGCCAATCGCGAAAAAGGTACTCCTGTGGGATTCTCAATAGGAGCGCATTTCAAATTTCTTTTAAGATAAAATGCTACCATGAATGTTACCGGGGAATGTTATCACTATCTCTGAGCAGCTTCTTATCTTCATCGTATTATTTGTTGGTATTACCTTAGTTAAGCACATATAAGAGCAACAAATAGCCATCTTTCCATGTGAAACATTGAGAATAGTACTTTCTAAATACTTATTAAAGATGAACAGCACTTTATAAGTTAGATCAAGTAACAAAATAAACATGTGCCATTTACACATTTATGCCACCCAAAATGAACTAGTGGCAGTGCGGCAGAGACAATCCTTCAATACATCGAAATAAAAACTGATACACAGTAACTAGACGAGCAAGTGCATAAGTGATTGAGGCATAGTCCTTAGAATAGATTTGAGTATAATAGCTGGGAAATACCTGTCACTTGTCCTAAATATTGCTCCAGCATTCTCCAACAATATCTTGAGCAGCTCCAATGCCACAATCTTACCTCTCATCAACTGTGGATCTGCTGCTGCCTCCTTGGGTGGGGTTTTCATTGAGAGCTTACATAAAGCTCTAAACACCAAGAATGCATCCCTTCTCAATTTATTCCCGATTTGAACCTCCAAATCATCATCCCTTTCTCCCTCCCCATCCACCAACTCCCCTTTTCTCCCCTCCAGTGCCGTCTTATACATGCTAATCTCCCAATACTTGGCGTCCAACATATCCTTATCTGTGGAATCCAACAAATCAGCAGGATTAGTGGACTCCACAGTCGACGTAGTTGTCTCAAATGCCCCGTCATGAGCACCAGTAGATGTAGCACCGGCCCTCGGAGTCCCAGCATTAAAGACACCATCAATGTCCTGCAACACTTTGGTTATAAACCCCTGAACAAACAATGTCATCGACCCATCAGCATCAGCTTTTTCAGCTGGTTCCATTAACTCCGCCACGACAATAGGTTGTAATGGCACGGTAGACGAATCAGCCTCCATTCTCCGAAAGACAATCACCAACATTTGAACCAAGGAAGCTTTAGCCGTAGTCTGATTCACCACATTCTTGCTCTCCAAATAGATATCATAACACGTCCTCACAACCTGTAACAAAGAATCCCCATGGATTCGGATCGAAATGGACGTTACGGCAGATAAAATAGTCTTAATTACAAGCAATTCCACGGCATCATCTCCTAAATCATGACATTTACAAACGGACTCAATCAATTTGGATAGAAGCTTGGCATCAGGGCCTCCAGTGGGGTCCGCTTCACCGCGAAGGTACCCGTGAGCAATGAGCTTTTGCACAGCATCAAGAGCAGCTTCAGCGATCTTAAGGTGACCTGAAACTGCGGCGTTTATCAAAGGGCTAAGAATAAGCTCTGAATCATTAAAAGAGAGATCTAGGAGAACTCCGGGGTGTTGGTTAGTTGAATCAGGATCGGATTGGGTAGAAGGGGAAGTGGGTGGGGTTAAAGATGATGGGTTAGTGAGGAATTCAATAACGGATTTGCATTCGTGGGATAGCTTTGAATGTTTACGCCATGATCCGTTCTTGATAATTTTCTCAAGGGCTGGAAGAAGCACTTGGTTTAGCCGGGAATCGGCTTCCGAAGAAGCCATTCCCGCTTTGGGTTAGATTGGATCTGGATTAGTAATTGCGCGGCGGCAGTGGAAGGTCGCTCAAGACGAACCGTAATGAGAGTTGCAGCGGCGATGAGGGGCGGCCAGAATGTGTGGATCCGGTGTAGGAGAATGGAGTGAGGGAGTGTGATAGAAAGTGGAGCGAATCTAGATCGCGATGGGTGTTTGATTATTTTTTCCGTATTGTAGTATTATCAAACAAGTGGTGTGCAGCCCGATGGTTTGACCATAGGAGCAATTTAGGAAATGAACATGGTGGTTGCTTGGTACTGGGATTTTAGGAAATTGGAAGACGCCTAATAGTACCGTACTACTACGTTTTCTGCTTTATCAATCACTACTACAAATGAATTTGAAAAAAACAATTAGTAATGTCAATTGTCAAGTGAAGTTTCCTTATACTATCTCTAGTCACTTAAGAAATAATAAATAAAGTATATAATTTATTATGTTACTCATAGTAATTGATACATATTTTATTAGATTTGAAATGGTAATAAATATTATGGGTAAATCAAGAAAAAATTTATTATCTTCTTTTGATATGCGTAAAGTTTCAAGTAAAAGTGAATATCTATTTTTAGTATGAATACCAAATAAAAGTGATCAGAGTAAATAGTAAGTATTCAAACTTACGATATTACTAACAAAAAGGTAAACTATTTGTTTACATTTCTCTCAAAATTTGTCTTTTATAAAGTCAGTTATCTAATTAATATTTATATAATATGCTTTTAACAGTAATATGCATTTTATACATCCACTGATGGAGAATATTTGTCATTTTGTCAAATACACGTATATGTGCCACTCATTAAGGCTTATTTTCTTAATTATTGGCAATTGAATTTGTAAAATACGTAATGTAATTATACTTGTTATGCAAATATGACTTTATCTATAATATTACAATTATAATATAACAAATAAATATGTTTTAAATTTACAATGTTATGTAATTAGTTGGGTGTTGGTCGAAATTTGGATCGAACCTAATTACCTTGTTGGTCATGGTCGAATGCTAAGTCGGCCAAGGCTTGGTGGCGAAGAGCCCCTTTTGAGAAGCCGACGTGTGGTCGAGTAGATAAGTAGACGTTAACGGTAGGATAAGTTAGGATCAGGAAGAGAAAATATTCTACTAGAATATTCTTTGGTTTGTACTTTCTTAGGGTTTCGAAAGAATGTTCCCTATATAGAAAAGAGGAAGTAGGAAAAAGGGAGATCGAAAACCTTCAGAAAGAAACACATCTGTAACATTGACTGTTGAGAATATACGAAACTTATCTTTTCTCTTGATTCTTAAGTGGAGAGATACCTTTGGTTCACAAGATCCAAGAATCTTGTGTTCATCCACGTTTACTATTCTACACTGCAAACAAAGAATTGGATGACCCTAGTCGTCCAATATTTGGGTGACATGTCTTCCTTTATTAACATTTATTGTCATTGCATGCATTTAATCCACATAATTCCTTGAGAACTCAATAGCAATCATCGTACACGTTGTTAACTTGCATTTACTGTTGCGACGCATAAACTCACTCCATTCATCACCAAACTCGCAGATCTAACAGTCATTAAGCTTAACTAGGATTAACCTTTCATTTCATTCTTCGATTCGTTCAAAGAAAAGATTGACACATTTTTGGCAAAATAATTTGGCACCGTCTATGGAGATTTTATAGTTAAAGTCTGTAGTTTCTGATAGATCTAAAAGAAACGCACGTACAACAGCTTTTTTTTACTCTTCGTTCGCACGAACTAATAATGGCAAGAAAAGGGGAAGAAAGGCCGAAGGCCATAACAGATGTCACCGCCAACCTCATGAGCACCATCAACGAGGCTGGTGATGGATGAGAAGAAAATGTGACACCAAGCATCACACCAGGACGAAGCGGTTCACCTCCCCCTCATGGAAGCGTAACCGTCGCCCGAGAAAGGGAGGCTTCCACATCCACCACCGAAGAGGCACCACTAACAGTAAAAAAAAACTATTATAGGCATGGTTGACAAGTACATTAAAAAACTTCCTCGACAAGCCAACTCAGGGAACGACTTAGAACGCTGCACAAGCGGACGCTGCAGCCGTTAACAAGCAACCCGCCCCCCGTCCAACAGGTAACACTAACACTATTGTTCATGCATGCAATGATGCACTCGCATCCATACTAAAGAAGATGGAAGAAATGGAAAATGAAAATAAGGCACTACGAGACCAGATGAAAGAACACCAGGAAAGGGTCAACAAGATACCCGGCGCCCCAAAGCTCCTGCCTAAACGGGACGTCGGTCGGCTCGTCGAACAATCATACATCAAAGAAGCGGCCCCACACTCTATACCCAAAACCTTCAAAATGCCGCCATATTTGAAAATATATGACGGCACGACGGACCCCGAGAATCACATAATTCACTACGTCACTGCAGTAAAAGGCAACGACCTCTCAAAGGAGCAGGTATTGTCAGTATTGCTAAAGAAGTTCGGCGAAACCCTAGAAGGGGGAGCCTTTACTCACATCTACGAGCACGGTCAATAACACTGCAGCCAAGAAAGCGGAGGCCCTTGTGAATGATATACTCACCGTTAGACAGTCGCCCGGTGAGGGACTCAGGGGTTTCCTCTCTTGGTTCAACAGATTCAGGGTGAGTTTGCCAAACGTATCTAAAGGGATGGTCGTGGCAGCCTTCCAAAATGGACTAAATAGAAATGGGTCGAGTGTGACCAGAAAATTGATGAGCAGACTCATGAAGTACCCTCCCACCACTTGGGAATAAATACACAATGCCTATTGCGCCGAGGTTCGAGCAGACGAGGATGACCTCAACGGCTAATGTCAGTCCAAACAGAATCAAGACGAGACCGCCGCAATGATGCCAGAAGAGATAGCTCAGGCCCACGTACCAATCGGGATAGGCACCAACCTTATGTCAGAACGACTATTCCACCGTCTCCTCGCCATACGGAAGGGTTGTCCAAGTCAAACACAAGGACTCAACGAAACGAGAGAGGTATGCCCCCACCTTTATCTACTCACAATTTTTGTGTTTCCCCTTCAGAGATAGTGTACGCACTGGAGAAGCTCGGCCTGAAGGTGAAGTGGACGCAAAAGATGATGTCTGACCCAAACACCAGAAGGTCAAATACTCTCTGTGAGTCCCACCAGGAACGAGGCCACAAGATCGAAGACTGCATAGCTTTACGACAAGAAGTGGTAGACATGCTCAACCAAGGACATTTAAAAGAGTTGATGAGCGACCGCGGGAGAGCCAACTTTGGCAGAGTACGAAAACAACACCAAGGCCCTCCAAAGCCACCCTCCCCCACCTGCACCATCCAAATGATCATCGACGGGGGCGATGTAGCCGCAATCAACCACGTAAAGTTCACCAACGCGCATATATTGAAGCGATCAATCACACATGAACGGTATGACGACCTCGAAGACAGTATCATCTTCGATAAGTCAGATACCCACGGTTTGAATTTCCCTCAGCTCGATGCTCTTGTTATTACCTTACGAATTTTAGGTACTTATGTGAAAATTATAATGGTCCACGATGGGAGCGGCACGTGTATTATCCACCCCCGAGTTCTCGCCCAAATGAAACTCGAGGATAAGATAGTACCACGCTGCATAACACTGACAGGGTTTAACAATGCAGTTGAGCAAACTTCAGGAGAAATAACGTTACCCGTATTGGCCGGGGACGTCACCTTAGAGACAATATTCCATATCATGAACCAGGACACAACCTACAACGCCATCATAAGGCGGCCTTGGATACACGCCATGAGAGACATTCCATCCAACCTGTATCAAGTAATCAAGTTATCTACTTCATGGGGGATATTCAGCATTCGGGGTGAGCAGCGGCCATCCCAAGAATGTTATCGCATCGCTAAGACTGTACATACACTCAACAGTTAAAGGGAACAAGCTCAGAAGCCTAGCAATTACCAGAGTCGGGGACCAAATCCGACGAGTAAAACGACGTCATCAAGGACCCCGACATCATAGAGGCCACGGGGTCAACGGTAGAAGACCTCGACCCCGTCCGACTAGATAAAAACGACACCAGCAAAAAGTTTTACATCGGCCACAAAATCCCCAAACCAGGTAAATTTTTTCATGCGTTTCTAACTAATAATGTAGACTTATTCGCTTTTTCCCATGCAGATATGTCGGGTACCCGAAGGACATCGCTACGCACAAATTGAATACAGATTCATTATACTCACCAGTAGGGGTGGGCATTCGGTACTTCGGTTTGGTATTTAAGAAATTCGGTTCAGTATTGTGGTATTCAGTTTATCAATTGTATATACCAAATACCGTACCAAAATATTTCGGTACGGTTCGGTATTTCTTATTTTGGTTCAGTACGATTTCGGTATGGTTTCGGTTTAAACCATTTTCTGCTTCATGGACCACAACAAATGTATAGGCTTTGTCTGGTGTAGCTGGAGGAGTTTTCAGTAACTAGAACGTTTGGTTTGTGTTGTAATGCTTTTGGTAACTGTTAGAACCTTTGCTGGTATGGTTGATCCACTTTTTGCTTGATCTTTTGCCTTTAAACCAATGAAAATGAAAGTTTAAGCAGGTATTTTTATCAAAATTTTAAGATTTTCCATGGACGATCTTGATTTTTTCCTACTTGTATTTCGCAATTAATATATTAGTTTTATTGCTATTATTATTACTCAATCACTACATTATTTAAATTTTGGTACTTGTTAAAAGATGAGTAATATTGTGTACTAGTCCTATTAAGGAAGACCAAACAAAATGAGTACAAAGAAAATATCATAATATTTTCAAATAGACAACTGCAGCAAGCATCAATTACTGTCTCAATTTATAAACTATTTCGGTATTTCGGTATACCGAAATACCAACATATAAAAAACCCAATACTGTATACCGTATCGAAATAAACCGAAATACTGAAAAAATCAAAATTGAAATACCAAATTAATTCGGTTCGGTTTTTCGGATTTTATGCCCACCCCTACTCACCAGTACGACAAATGAGAAGAAAATGCAACGCCGTAATCAGTGAAGCAGTCCGCGAGGAGGTGGAAACACTACTCGCCAACGGCTCCATCAGAGAATCCAAATACCACCAATGGGTTCTCAACGTAGTCATGGTGAAAAAGAAAAATGGTAAGTGGCGCATGTGCGTAGACGTCACAAACCTAAACAAAGCATGCACAAAGGACTCCTTTCCGCTTCCACACATTGACCAACTCATCTATGCAATGGCAGGACACGAACTGTGAAGCTTCCTGGACACCTATTCAGGTATAACAAGATCCTCATGGAGGAGGAAGACCAGGAAAACACCACTTTCATAACTCACCAAGGGAGGTATTGCTATAGAGTCATGCCATTTGGGTTGAAGAACGCAGGAGAAACCTATCAGAGGCTGGGCACCAAGATGTTCAAAGAACAGCTTGGCAAAACAATGGAAGTATACATTGACGATATGTTGGTTAAATCCAAAAGGGGAGAAGATCATATCGATAACCTCAAAGAAGCCTTCGATATAACGAGGTACTACAGCATGAATCTAAACCCCGAAAAGTGCGCCTTCGGCGTAACCTCGGTCAAGTTCCTCGGTTTCCTGGTGTCACAAAGAGGCATAGAAGTCAACCTCGACCATATCAAAGTTATTGAAGGAATACCCAAACTACTGACCAACAAGAAACAAGTACAAAAACTGACCAGTCGTATAGCCGCCCTGTCAATATTCATCTCACGATCCTCCGATAGGTGCCAAAAAATTTTCAACGTCCTCAAAAAAGACAACAGACTCCAATGGAACTCGGAATGCGTCGAGGCCTTAATGGAGCTAACGGCATATCTGTCCTCGCCTCCACTGCTCGCTAAAGCCGGACCCGACGAACGCCTCCTAGTATATTTGGTTGTGTCAGAAGTAGCGATAAGTGCATTATTGGTCCGTGAAAACAAAGGTACGCAATCTCCAATTTATAATATTAGTAAAACTCGGGTCGATGCCGAAACAAGGTACCCCCACCTCGAAAAGCTAGCCCTCGCATTGGTCATAGCTTCACGAAAGTTGAGACCTTGTTTTCAATTCCATACCATATCGGTAGTCACGACCTTCCCCCTTAGAAGCATTTTACATAAGCCTGAACTATCGGGAAGTATGGCCAAATGGGCCATCGAGCTAAGCGATCATGATATCACGTATCATCCGCGAACGACGACAAAGTCCCAAGTACTAGCCAACTTCCGTGCCAAGATAATGCCTGAAGTAGAGCAGGAAGCTTCTCGCACTGCTCCCCATCTACCCGACCTATGGGTCTTATACACCGACGACGCTTCTAACGTGTTAGGTTTGGGACTGGGACTCGTACTCGAGGTCCCAACGGGCGAGGTCATCCGCTAGCCCATACGATGCCCTGATATGACTAACAACGAGGCCGAGTATGAGGTCGTGATTGTAGGACTAAAACTAGCTCTCAAATGTCGTGCTCCGATGCGACTCACAACTCGTCGTCAACCAAGTCACAGGGACTTAGCAGAACAAGGAGCAAAGGCTACAAAAGTACCAAACGAAAATCCACAAAATGCTGTCGGATTTTGACGAATGTTAATTTGATCAACTACCTCGAGCTCAAAACACCGAGGCGGACGGCTTCGCCAAACTAGCAGCAAGAACAAAAAACATAAATGGAAAGGGGAGCGTCATCACGCTACTCCACTCGTTGATAGATCTAAACTTGAGGTACACTCTGTAAACTTAACTTGGGACTGGTGCAACCGTATTATAACCTACTTGCTGGAGGAACACATCCACCAGACAAAAAAGAAGCTAGAAAGCTTCGAATGCAGGTAGCCAGGTACAACATCATCAACAACGAATTATACAAAAGAACGTTTGGAGGCCCCTTGGAAAAATGCCTGGGACGAAACCAAACAAGACGAGTACTCAAGGAAGTACATGAAGGCCATTGCGGCGCCCATACCAGCAACCGAGCCCTGGTTAGATGCCTTATACGAGCTGGCTATTATTAGTCCACCATGAAAAAATAAGTCGCCGACATCGTAAAAAAATGCGAGCAATGTCAGAAGTACGCCCCTATGATACACCAAGTGGGCGAGCACCTTCATTCATTCATGTCGCCCTAGCTATTCATCAAATAGGTAATGGACATCGTAGGACCACTCCCAGCAGGTCGAGGTAATGTACATTTCCTTTAAGTTTTGACTGACTACTTCTCCAAATGGGTAGAGTCAGGTGCTTTCGCCAAAATAAACGAACAGGAGGTCTTCACATTAATATGGAGGAACATCATATGTCGTTTCGGAATCCCCAAGGAAATCAGCTGTGATAACAGACCACAGTTCGCCGGGAAAAAGTGCGCTGAATTTTTCGAGAAATGGAACATCAAGTGAATACTCTCCACGCCATGTCATCCCGCAAGAAATGGTTAAGCCGAATCCTCCAACAAAACAATATTGAGCATCATGAAAAAGAAAATCGAAGACGCCAAGGGACTGTGGCCAGAACTGCTACCAGAAGTGTTATGGGCATACCGCACAACGCCAAAGACAAGCACAGGAGAAACTTCATACTCATTGGTCTATGACATTGATGCACTCATACCGTTCGAGGTCGGGGAACCGAGCTTGAGATACTCCAATGAAAGCGGACCAGGAAACGATGAGAACAGAAAGCAAGACCTCGACGAGATAGAAGAGCGAAGGGATATGGCATACAAAAGAATGATCGCCCAAAAACAGAAGGCAGAACGATACTACAACAAAAAGGCGAAAGTCAGACCACTCAAAGTCGGGGACTACGTGCTTAAGACCAAAACACAGGCAAGCAAAGACCCAAGAGAGGGCAAGCTAGGAACCAACTGGGACGGACCATACAAAATCACAGCAGCAGTTAACAAATGGTCATTTCAACTAGAAACAATGGAAGGAAAACTGCTACCAAATAATTGGAAAGTCGCTCACCTTAAGTACTTCAACTTCTAAAAACAGACGCCCTCTAAGTCGCACTCTTTTTCCCTCACTCGAGTTTTTATCCCCAGTTGGGTTTTACCGAGGAGGTTTTTAATGAGGCGATGAAGGGGGCGCCTCGAAGTTCAAGTTTGTTATTCATCGCTCCGCCTATCGCCTACTCCCAGCAGACCGATGAAGGTACTATGTAGACGGAGAACTTCTCAAATATATGTATTGACCAAAGTATGTAATATTCTCTAAGGAAATGAATAAACAAAGCAACATGAAACATTTTTCGCACAACTCCAAATAGCTCTACATTCTTCATCTACATTCGACCCTGCTCGAATCACTTACATTCGACCTCGCTCGAATCACTTACATTCGACCCGCTCTAATCACTTACATTCGACCCCGCTCGAATCACTTACATTCAACCCCGCTCGAATCACTTACATTCGACCCCACTCGAATCACTTTTATTCGACCCCGCTCGAATCACCTACATTCGACCTCCCTCGAATCACATACACTCGACCTCGCTCGAATCACCTACATTCGACCTCACTCGAATCACCTACATTCGACATCGCTCGAATCACCTACCTTCGACATCGCTCGAATCACTTACATTCGACCTTGCTCGAATCATCTACATTCGACCTCGCTCAAATCACTTACATTCGACCTCGCTCGAATCATCTATATTCGACCTTGCTCGAATCATCTACATTTGACCTCGCTCGAATCACTTACATTCGACCTCGCTCGAATCACTCACATTCGACCTCGCTCGCATCACAACACATTCGGCAAAAACACTCTACGCTCTACTAAATCCCGACCTCAAGTCAGACTACGATCAGCCTCTCCGGAAATAATATCACAACAAAATAAGACAAGTAACAAGAAAGCGTGAATCCAAAAACATAATAGCAAAAGGTAACCATTCCATTATAAATTGATTGGGTTAAATTACTCATTTTTTTGTACAAAGGGCTCGAGTACGCCCTCACAAAAATTGCAAAACAACCAAAAATCAAGTACAAGTCCTTACGCCGCATCATCCCTTTCAACATATTCGTTGTCATACCAAGGATCAGAGGCAAGCCCATCCACAATATCTTCATCGTCTGCCCCGCCAGGCGTATCAGGTGCATAGCCGCAAGCTTTACGGGATGCCCACGCCTTAACACGAACATCGGTAAACTCCTCCTCGAATACCTTCCCAGCGGCCCTCAAAGATTTGTACAGGTAGAGCTGAGCCTCAACATGAACCCACATCTCATATAACTCCCGTGTCACATTCGCATCGGCAGAAGCTCGAGAAGTAAACGATTGGGCCAGCTGTTCCTTCTCGGCCTTCAAGAGCACGAACTGCTCATTTAACCCCGAAAGCTCCACCTCTAGATTCCCAACTTGTTCCTCTAACCTCGCCACCTTAAGCGCCGAAGTCTCCGCCTTACTTGCTCGCTTAGACCTGCAGACGCGCAAGGTACCTGCCAGAGTTGTCGCCTCCGCCATCGAGGTCGTCCTAGACCTCTCAGCCAGGTCCAACTCCCTGACTTTAGCACTTAACTCGGCCCTCAAATCGGCAATTCTTGCCTCGTTTCGTTCGAGCTCAACCTTCAATGACGCCACCCGCGCCTGGAGATCTAAGTTCTCGGCCATTATCCCCTTGCTCAGTTCAAGCTCGTCCTCTTTAGACTTCAAGGTCTCCTCCAACTCACTACACCGTCTAATAACCTTCATAACCTCTTCATCCTTCTCTTTCAGCACTTCGTCTTTCTTCCCAATCTCATCCCGCAACTCCCGAAACTGGTCGTCCTCACCAACGCTCCTGACCACCTTCCGGTACTTAGAGCGATACTCCTTGTATTTGGACTCTATCCTCCTATAGAGAGCAACCCTCTCCCTCTCTCATCAGTCGCGCTCGATCTCCAATATGAGAGTCTAATGAACAAAAAGAGACAAATTAGCCCAAAAGACAATGATATCAGTGAATCACGAAACAAAAAAAACTCGGAAGGGAAGTAGGAACTTACTCGCAAAGTCATGCCCGATATGCCTAGAGAAAGGTCGGTATCCTTCAGTGTCCACAACGTCGTGTTCTCCACCTCAGCACACAAAGGGGCGAAAAACGGCGCCACACGATCTGAGTCGACCAAGAGGTTGTAATCTACGGGGATGATTATGTGGCGATTAGGGCCTTTCGTCCTTATCTCCACACGAGTAGCCCTCTCAGTAAAGGCCCGAACCTCCTCAGGTTCGATGTCAGAACCAGAGTCGACATCTCCTGCGAGGACACCACCATCTTTCATCGCATCCGACGAGGAGACACCTTAACTACCCACACGATATCTTCGCCACTACTGGATCCTTCGGCCCCAGAAGGGCTCTCCTTCGTAACGGCATCCGACGCGATAACCGTCTCAAAGGCTGGAAATGACTCAAGCCCCACCTCAGGGGCCATGACACTTTCCGCCTCTTCAACGAACACAACCTTCCCCGTTTACACCCCCACCACTTCCTCAGTGACGGTTCCTCACCACGAGAAGACTCATCGACAATAAGGAGAACCTGTTGAGACGGGACCTCGACGAGGACAACAACATCTAAAGAGGCGGGCTCCCCTACCCGTGGAGTGTGAGCTTGACCTCGTACCAACTCGACTAAAGCAAACTCCATCGCGGCTGATGTCACCCTCTGACGGAAGGCAAGAGCAAGCGCCTTCGACTTTTTAGAAACTCACTGAATTGACACCAATAGAAAGTCGAGTCGGAAAACGATAAAGGACGAAGCCAAACGAGAGAACAAGGGTACTTATGAGACGAGGTCCTAGGCCCGTATCGTTTATGAAAAGACGCCCAATCATGAATCTCCATGGTATGGGGCAACGCGCGAGCCACCTAATCCTCTATGTCCAAGATGAGAGAAATGGAATGCCTTACAACTGAAAACAAGATGGCAAATAGATGTGTCAAAAACCGAAGAGAAAAGAAAAGAATGAACAAAGAGTAGCGAAAGGAACGAGGAAATACAAAAGAATGAACAAAGAGTAGCGAAAGGAACGAGTAAATACTTATGACTATAATTCCACTTCTCAGGAAACCCAGTTGGGTCCACCACCACATGCTCAGTTCTGACAAAGAAATATTTGCGCCAGAATAGCCGACTCGCCTTATCATCCATCCCGGCCACCAATCCCTTCGTTCCGCGATATCGTAGATGTATCAAGGTACCTTTGAAGAAGGTGGGAGAGAACAGGTGGAGTAAGTGGCGAAGGTCAACCTCGCAATCATCCAGCTCTGCGTATTTGGCCAACATCAAGAAGATCTTGTATAGGTAGGGAGAAAGCTGGGTTGGGCAGACACCATAAAAACAACAAAATTCCTCGGCCAACCGAGGAAAAAGAAGGGTGTATCCAATCGCGAAAGGGTATGCGTAAAAAGCGCAGAACCCTGGCCTGTAAACCTGGACGATATCACCCTCTGCAGGGCGATCTCGATCTGAGGAGGGATGCGGCACTTAGCCCGCATGTCCGCCGACTCGGCTTGCCCCAACTTATAAATCTCTGGTGGAGGAGCAGGTGCAGGAGCAGGAGCAGAAGCAGGAGCAGGAGCAGGATATTTAGGAAAATCATTCCTAACCGTAGGGCTTTTGGGCACCACCTCTTCAACGGTGGGGAGGATGTCGTCTCCTTCAACTGAAGGTTCCTCGTCGGTAGGAACAATGGCCATCGACAAAGGGGTGGCACCAGAAACTTCATCATGACCATGGGGGGGAAGTCGACATGACGACAATATGATATATATATATATATATAT
>ML362945.1:0-66993 GCA_005239505.1 Nicotiana paniculata | reverse complement strand
GGGAGGGGGAGGGGGAGGGGGAATTTATGGTTAGGATAGGAATATACCTAGTCATCATGCTTAATTGAATATCACAATCTTAATGCGTTCTTAATAGATTGATTCCATAGGATATAGGCATTAATCTATTTTGAATAAGCGAGTAGTAATTCAGGAGAATACTACGAGAGAAATTATTCAATTGATTAGCAACCATGAGCGAATTGTACGAAAAGAAGAGTTAATTAAAAAACAATAGGATTCGTGAATCTATCACAACCCTAGAATATTGGTCTCTAACGAATACACACTAACTATTTGGCTACTTGATTAATTAGCTACTTGTTAGAATCATTTCTTAGTATAATCATACTTCTGAACTCTGATTGACTCAACTAAAATAATCATGCTGAAACTAGTGGGTTGTTAACACAAGTTTCTGTGGGTTCGACACTCGATTTATCACTTTATTACTTGTACGACCACATATACTTTCGTGTGCGTTTGGGAGCAACAAGAAGTTATTCTACAAGGGGGGTCTAGCATATTTGGCCAGAGCTATTAATAAAGAAGTTGAACCACAGACCCTTGAATATGTGCCGGTTGTAAATGAGTTTTTGAAGGTCTTCTGGATAACCTTTTGGATGTTCCACCAGATAGAGTAATTGATTTTGGGATAAAAGTGTTACTGGTTATTCAACCTATATTTATCCCTCTATATTGAATGACTCCAGCAAAACTAAAGGAATTAAATGAGCACAAGATCTACTCGATAAAGGATCTATTTGGCCGGTGTATTTCTATGACGTGCATCGGTCTTGTTTGTGAAAATGGAAAGACGACTCCTTAAGAATGTGTATCGACTAATGGCAACTAAGGTGAGAATCAAGAATAAATATTTTTTGCTATGAATAAATGACTTGTTTGATCAATTTCAAGGGACCAAATATTTATCAAAAATTGAAATAAGGTTGTGGTACCATCAAATAAAGATAATGGAGTATAAAATTTTGAAAAACGACCTTAAGGATTGGCTTTGGATATTATGAGTTTATAGTATAGCACCCCATAATTTTTTGAAATGTTCTCGACCCTATTAGAAGGTTATAAGTGCTAGAACATCATTTTTACGCGCTATCAAAGACTATGGATATAAACATTATTATTTGCATATTTGAAAGGTCATAATGTAACGATCTGGCAGGTTCTTTTGAGTATTTTAGTCCAGATCCCCTAATTTATGCTTCCTTTATGTTCTATTGTAGTCACGTGACTTGCCGGGGTGCTTGGTATTGGGTTCGGGAGAGTTTCGGAGTGATATGTGACACATAGTCCATAAGTCAGAAGTTTAAGTTGTTGGAGTTGATCGTAGTTTGACTTGCTTGAAAATGACTCTGAAATGGAGTTTTGACGGTTCCAATAGCTATGTAGGGTGATTTTGGTCTTAGGAGTGTGTCCGAATGTTGATTTGGATGTCCGTAGGTCGCTTCAGCGTTAATTGGTGAAAGTTGAAAAAATAGGAAGATTTTGGGAAGTTTGACCAGGAGTGGACTTTTTGATATCGGGGTCGGATTCCGATTCCAAAAGTTGGAATAGGTATGTAATGTCAATTATGACTTGTGTGCAAAATTTGGGGTTAATTGGAGTTGTTTTGGTATGAATCGACGTTGGTTTCGGAATTCGGAAGTTCATAAGTTCTTAGGCTTGAATTGATGCACGATTCGTGATTCTATTGTTGTTTGATGTGATTTGACGCTTCAAGCATGTTTGTATGATGTTTTAGTACTTGTTGGTATGCTTTGTTGAGGTCCCGGAGGCCTCGGGTGTGATTCGAACCATGTTTGGCGCATTTCGATTATTGAAGAGTTGCTGAATCTGGTGTTTCTAGTGTCCTTATATGCGTTCACGAATGGACTGACGCGATCGTGAAGGGTAATTTGGCCCTAGGGAGAATTTTTTCTATGCGATCGCTTGAAGGGTCTTGCGATCGCGGAAGGCTGGTTTCATGTGAATCGCGAACACATGAGGTAGTCGCGTTCGCGTAGAAGAATTTGGGGTTGCAGGTCCACTTTTCTTCATCGCCATCACGTGGTGTGTTTCGCGATCGCGTAGCTTGTTGGGGGAAGTTCTACGCGTTTGCATGAGTTGTTCCGTGATCACATAGTGTTAATTTCGGGTAGCATTATTTTTGTGCTTCGCGAACACGAGGTATTTTTTGTATTCGCGAAGAAGGAATAACTAAGCAGCAAACTTAAGTTTCAAAATCGAGGGTTTATATCATAATTCATAATTTGGACTTAGAGAGCTCAATTTGAGGCGAATTTCGAGGGATTTTAAGAGGGATTGTTGGGGGTAAAAGTTCTTAACTCATTTTTGATTAAATCCCACTAATCTATCATTGATTTCATCATGTAATTAGGGATTTGGGGTGGAAAATTAGGGAAAAAGTGTAGAAGTTCTTAGACTAAATTTTTGAGTTTTGAAAGGCGAAATGAGGACGGATTTGAATAATTCTAGTTTGGTTGGGCTCGGAATCGAATGTGTTTGATTTTTGTAATTTTGGTCGGGTTTCGAGATGCGGGCCCAGGTCGATTTTTTGGGACGATTTTTCAATTCTTTGCTAAGATCATAATTTTATTATTTAAATTAGCTTCCTATAGTTATATTTACAGTATGAAATTGTTTTGTCTAGATTCGAGCTGTTCGGAGTTGAAAAATCGAGGAAAATGCCTTCTAGTTGATTAATTTAGTGTGGTTTGTGGTAAGTGAGTTATCTAACCTTGTGTGAGGGAAATTGCCCTTAGGGTTTGGTATTATTGTGATAATTGTGACATGTGAAAGCCGAGTACGCAAGGTGACGAGTACGTACACGGGCTAAATGTGAAATTTTTGGTTTTTAGCTATGTAGTTTCTGTTCATGCTTTAACTGAGTTGCTTTAACATGTTGTATTCATCGTACCTAGTCTAATTTCACATGTCTTCTTGTCTTATCGCTTATTTGCAACTTGTAGTACATGTTTATTCGAATTACTTGCTTTTCATAAACTTCATATTCATTATTTAACTGTGAAATTCTTTACTTGAAATTGCTATCCTTGAGATACCTTGTTGTTGAGTTTGGTGTTGAATTGCAAAGGTCGTGGTCTCTATCGAGGTAAAGTGTAACTTGTGAAATATCATTTTTATTGAGTTTTTAGGTTTTGGCATTTGTGTTACTGTTGGGAGGATTGTTTGGTTGTTTGCACGAGGTCTCTGTCATGCTGTTGTTACTATTTGTACGAAGTTTCTGCCGTGCCGTTGTGATTATTGATACACATGCAGTGGTATAAGATCTGCGTGTTGAAATGCATGCGGAGAGATAAGGTGGGATTGATATGCGTGGCTAGTAGGGGAACCACTAGAAGCCATGCAGTGTGATAAGGTGGGCTAAATCGTGGGGTGCTATTTCGGAAAAATAATTTTCATAACTAAATGTAAAGGCCCCGCGGTGATATAAGGAAATATTATGATTTACTTTATGATTTGGGACTATGAGGTGGTACCTCGGGAGTGCCCCCGTTGATCTTTCTCTATTTGTTGTATTTTGTTTGGTTTTTGTTTTCCTTAACATGTAAAATCCTTGTTTTCCTTTCGGGTTGTATTAGCTGCCTTGATTTCGTGTTGTTATCTTTCCGTAAATTCTTTATTGTTTCATTTCCTTGTAATTATCATTATATTATTATACAATCTGTCTTATTTCTTATTATCTCCAGTATGGCCTTGACCTGACCTCGTCACTACTCTACTGAGGTTAGGTTTGGCACTTGTACCATTGTGGTGTACTCACACTATGCTTTTGCACATATTTTGTGCAGATCTTGGTACATCTTATCAGTCCCGGTATTAGTGCGCTGAGTTGCTTCTTTTAGAGACTTCAAGGTACACCTGCCCGCGTCTGCAGGCCTCAGAGTCCCCTTCTACCGTGTTCTCCCTTGTTTCTTTACATTTTTATAGACAGTGATGTATAGGATTATTCGGTACTGTATTTAGAGCTTGTGACTTATATCTCACTAGGTTTTGGGGATTGTACATATTGGGTTTACAGTTTTAATTACGATATTGTTGGAGTTTTGAAATTATAACCTTTTATCTACTGTTTCCGCATGTTATTTAGGCTTACCTAGTCTTAGAGACTAGGTGCCGTCACGACATCCTACAGAGGAAAGTGGGGTCATGACACATAAAGATGTTTAGAAGATGATAGAAGAAGGTTGGAATTATTTAGAAAAGGGTTAGAGAGAAAAGATATCCAAAGCAATATCTTGCCTAACTTAAAAATCACAACACACAATATATGAGGAATATGGTCATCATTTCTGAATAAAATTTTGTAGCCCTTGAAGTCAAGTTTCAAA
Organism: Nicotiana paniculata; assembly: GCA_005239505.1. Taxonomy (NCBI): domain Eukaryota; kingdom Viridiplantae; phylum Streptophyta; class Magnoliopsida; order Solanales; family Solanaceae; genus Nicotiana; species Nicotiana paniculata. Next base: position 62,620 of record ML362945.1, on the reverse strand, counting down.
GGGCTCAAACAATTCATCATTGGACTTTCTACAAAATGTTATGACCATGTTTTGCCTGAAGGTACAAGTTAAAAAGTACCAAGAATTATAAAATAGAGGATCTGCTAAATGGCCTACTAATAAGTTTGTAACAACTTGGCCGGTCATTTTGTGTATTTGATCCCTATTTCTCTATTTGATGCCTTTTGTATTCTTATTTATCATTTTATAACTTGTAGGGATGGTTGGTTTGATTTCGGGAGGATTTTGGAAGGAATTGAAACACTTAGTTCCATGGTTGGAAGCTTAAATTATAAGAGTTGGTCGAGGTTTTACTTTGGTGTAAACGATCCCAGAATGGCTTTTGATAGTTCCAATAAGTTCGTATGGTAATTTTGGACTTACGCGTATGTCCAAATATTGATTTGGAGGTCCCTAGTTTGATTTGGTTCTATTTGGCTACAATTGGAAATTGAAGGTTTGGAAAGTTCATAGGTTTGACAGGGAGTTGACATTGGTGTTATCAGGATCAGATTGTTATTTCGGGAGCTGGATTAAGTTCGTTATATCATTTGGAACTTGTGTGCAAAATTTGATGTTATTCCCAGTTTGTTAGACATGGTTTGACATGAAATGAATTAGTTTATTAAGCTTGAACTGAGGTGCGAATTATGATTTTGATGTAATTTTATGTAATTTGAGACCTCGAGTATGTCGTGTTATGTTTTGGGAATGGTAGGTGTGATTGGACGGGGTCCGAAGGGCCTCAGGTGTCTTTCGGATTGTTTGGTGTTATGTAGACATTTCTGTTTTGGTGTTTTCACACCTACGAGGTTGGGTTCACAGGTGCGGTCCGTAGATATGGACAGTGGGATCTCCGGTGTGTAGGAAGGTTGGGGCAGGAAGAGTCGTAGGAGAGTACATGATGGCGTAGAAACAAATTTTGGCTGGACATGAAATTCCTTAAGTACAGGGTCATGTGCGTAGAAGCACTACTGCAGGTGCGAGGAATAATTCGCAGAAGCGGGAGGTGGTCCGCGCAAGCGAATGGTCGACATTTGAGTTGAGCTCGCAGAAGCGAGCTCGCAGGTGCAAGTCAGAGGCCGCAGAAGCGAGAATCGCTGGACAGTATGCTAAAAATCGATTGTTTGATTTATTTTATCATATTTTGATATTGGGAGCTCGAATTGGGGAGTTTTTTGAGGCATTTTCACCTACTTGGATTGAGTAAGTTTTCATGACTGGGATTTGATTATTATCATGATTCCATCATTGAATTTGGCATTTTATTGGTGAATCTAAGTGAGAAAATTTGGCAAAACCTTTCTTAAATTAAAAACAGGGATTTGAACTCCGATTTGGAGTCGAATTTGGATGAAACTTGTATATTTAGACTCATATTTGAATGGATAATCGGGATTTGTGACTTTGTTGGGTTCCGGGAAGTAGATCCGGGTTGACTTTTTTATATTTGATAAAGATCAACGCTTTATTATAATCGATTTCTATAGTCGTGTTTGATATTATTGAATTGTTTTTTTTCTATATTTGAACCCTTCGTAGGCTGATTCGAGAGGCAAGGCTTTTTAGATTATTGATTTACTTTTTTTGAGGTAAGTATCTTGCCTAACCTTGTGTGGAGGGATACCCTTTAGTATTTTACCTTAAATTATTTATTCGTGTTATGTGAAAAGTGATGTGTAAATGAGGTGACGAGCGTGTACACGGGTGTTATGTGTGACTTTTGATCAGATTAGACCTTAGGATATTAATATGACTTAATTTGAGGGTGTATTTTATATGAAACATTTTTAATCACTTTATGGCTACGTGAACATGATCATTACAATTGTTTTAGCCGTCATAATACTTTATATGTTAAACAACCATATGTAGTTTACTATTTCTCATGTTCTTGTGCACCTTGTTAATAAACCATGAGTTATATCTTTGATGAAATTTTGACATTTTTGTTTTGTGATTATTATGGTACATGTGGACATGTTGAGCGGATTGATTAGGTGTTGGCACAATATTTTTTCCATGCAATTGTGATTATTGTTTTGTGCGTGGGGCGAAATAAGGGTGACGTTTTCTCGGGTTGCCCACGTGGCGAAATAAAAATGGTGATATGCGTATGTGAAGAAATAAGGAGGGAATTTAATGTTATTTGCACATGCGACAAAATAAGGGTGGCATTGTTGATGATGTTATGTGATGATTTAGGGGTGTTCACTAAAGTTGTTTATGTGTTGAAACGGGGTTGATATGTTGTTCATATGCGTGTTTCTTAAAACTCCGTCTTTTATTTTTTATGAGTTGTTAATTGAATTTTACATGCCTTCATATGCCTTAAGCTCAATTTGATGATTTGTTGTCAAAGAAGGATTCTTCTTCATGAGTGTTATCACGTGTTCTAACAAGATTGTTGATATTATTTTCTATTACATATTATATTGCCAGTTATTGATATATTCCACATGTTATTTGGATAGTGAGTATCATATGACTTGGACCTCATCACTATATCATCAAGGTTAGTCTTGGTACTTACTGAGTACCGAATGTGGTGTGCTCATACTACACTTTTGCACATTTTGTACAGATTCAGGTGTTGGAGGCATCCGATCTTGATAGTGAGAGCTTGCATAGGTCATGAGGATTCATGGTAGAGGTGTATGTTGTCGCAGCCACTTAGAATCTCATCCTTTATATTGTAACAACCCAATAGGTCATTTTGAGCACTAACTTTCCTTTTTGTGTTTGAAGTCCTTTCATAGCTCTATTTTATAATTTATGACTTGTGTGCATGGTTCGTGTCAATTTTCGAAAAGTTTAAATGTGAATTTTTGAAGAAAATATGTTTTTTTGATTTTAAATATGACTAGAGTTGATCACGGCCAATATTTTTGGAAAATAATTTTGGATCAGTATTTTGACAATTTCGGTAGGTTCATTGGATGATTTTTGACTTGTAAGCATGTTTGGTTGGGGTCCCGGGTGACCCGAGGTTGTTTTAGCACTATATGTGGAAAATTAGAAAATTGAGTTTTGAACTTTAAAAACTTTGAGTTTTAATGATCGATTCTTGATTCTATGTTATTATGATGATTTGAGCTTGCAAGAGAGTTTGTATTATGCTATTACACTTCTGTGGATGTTTGGAATGGTAATCGGGGGGTTCGGGTGAGTTTCAGATTGATTTTCGATCATTTTAGCCTTGTAGAGTTAGCTGGTTTTCTGTTGTATCTTACTGCTTTGCGATCTCGAAGGGGAAAATTGGGACTAGGGAAGGTTACTCTACACAAACATGAGGAGCAGTTCGCGAACGCGAAGGCTTGGGGGGAATGGCCTTCTCGAACACGGGAACCTTCACGGGAACACGTATGTTTGGGATCTTTTGGGAAGGCAGATGGGGTCTTCATCGCAAACGCGACCTCATTAATCGCGAAAGCAAAGGTTGGGGTGAGATAACTTCGTGAATGAGTGTTACGCCCCATGTTTTCGTATGTGAAAGTACGCCATGAGTAAATTGACGAAAGCTCGGAAATGAGATGTTACATTCCGCATTTTCGTACGTTAAAGTTTCGTCGTAGGTTAATCAACATAAGTTCGGGAATGGGATTATTTTGGGATTATAATTATTATGCTATTTCAAATAAGTGATAAGTAAATTCGTGAAGGTGAGAGGGTAAGCGAATCGAAGAAAATGAGTTTCGTCAAAGTTTGACAATTTGAGGTAAAATACAGTCCAAGCTATAATACCTCGTATTTGTGGACTAGTGCCATACAAGGTACCACATGACCATAATAGTAAGGTGTATGGGGTATGTTAAAAGTGAGTAGTATTTTAAATAAATTGAGATAATTCTTAATTATGTGAATAATTATGAATTTTTAATGGGAGATTAATTAAGTAATTAAGCTAATTAAGTAGTTAAGATATTATGGATAAGATTAAGAAACCCCCCCATGTGGCAGCAAGTGAAAGATGACTCAAAAGTCTACTAGTGACTCTTTGGTGTATATAGTTAGGTGGAATAATTAGGGGATTTTAGGCAAAATTTATCCTTATCAAGTGGTTCCCACAACCACTATGATAAGAGTAGCTTCAACGTGAATTACTATCCTTATGAACCCTACAATGTTCAATGAATGGATATCTCCACAAAGAATGGATGCAGCTTCACCAAAAGTTCTTATAACACCACAATTATAAGAGATATATGTGCTAAGTAAGTAATGGATGAATTCCAAATGAATTCATATGAAATTTCATAACGATACAGCAACGTGAGATGCAATTCTAAGGAAGCAAGGTACAATCTTTCTCAAGAATATCATACGCATTTTCCCCTACTTCGATCCGCCGTTACGTGTTGTCAAAATTAACGTGTGTTATAGGGATTGTCAAGAGAATTGAATCAGGTATGTTAAGCTTATCCCTTCTTTATTTTGGCATGATTCAAACGATACAAACGAAACGAGAAAATGTACAACTTCCATAAATGACTCTATTCTTAGACATGCTAGAGATGCCTATGTTCTTGATTCTCCATGTGTCATATTATTCTATCATTTGTTCATGGGTCTCAGAAAATACGTAAGTTGATAAAGTTTATTTCATGATATTAATTAAAGGCATAATGGTCTTATGACATTCCGAAAGATTTTAATGACGTACTTCTCATGCATTGCATTCATTTATACATGTACATTGACCCATGACCAGATGGCGTTATATACGCGTATATATATATATATAGGTTATGGCGTTATATACGCACCACCACCTGATCAGCTGGTATACATTGATGATTTTGCCCACAGTGGCCGAGATGATATGATGGGATGCCCTCAGAGGCTTGATGATGTTATGAACGCATATACCTATGCATGTCATGACATTTATACGCATATGCACGACATTATAATATTAAATGATTCACTGAGCTATTCAGAAATACATGTCGAGTCTTTTACTCCATGTTTATCTCATGTCTATTATTTACTGATTTTCATTCCTTACATACTCGGTACATTATTTGTACTGACGTCCCTTTTTCTCGGGGATGCTGCGTTTCATGCCCGCAGGTCCCGATAGACAGGTTGAGAGTCCTCCAAGTAGGCTATTAGCTCAGCGGAAGGTGTTGGTGCGCTCTATTTGCTCTGGAGTTGCTTATTTGGTCAGTATGATTAGTACATGTATTGATTAGTACGGTGGGGTCTGTCCCGACCTTTTATGATATTTATGTACTCTTAGAGGCTTGTAGATAGATGTCGTGTATACGATTACTTGTATGGCCTTGTCGGCCTATGTTTTGAGTATATAAATGATCACGTTGTCCTTATAGGCCCGTATGTCACAAGTATGAGTTTCTATATCATGTTGGGTCGTTCTATGCTGGGTATTCCCTCATGTTTACTCTGATTATCTCATGACTCCCCTTATGTACCACTTACCCATGATGATGTAATAAGAAATATACTTTACATTGGTACTCGATTGAGTAAGGTACCGGGTGCCCGTCGCGACCCATCGGTTTGGGTCATGACAAAAGTGGTATTAGAGCAGTTCTTTCCTAGGGAGTCTACAACATGTGTCTAGTAGAGTCTTGTTTATGGGTGTGTTGTGCACCACACTTATAAGCAGGAGGCTACAGGAAATTTAGGACTGTCACTCTTTCTTCTTACTCTAGATCATGTGGTAGAGCTCAGTCGTAAGAACTCAATTTCCTAAACTCTGTCGTATTCATAATACGATGATGCTTACATATAGAAAGACGGTTGATAAGGGATTGAATGCGGCTGTGGAAGAGTTGAGTCAGAGGAACTTGATTTTGCATCATGCTTATGATGAGTAAATGTAAGGTCTGCAGCAATTCATGTGTGTACTAAGACGTGTGAGCTTCTTGAAAAGGAGCCCTAAGGCATGAATATCTATCCACCCATATGGTGAAAAGCAACGAGAGAATCAGAAGGTAGATACAAGTTTTAATAACTAAAAGAAGAAAGATGAAGAAGGGGACGAGATACTTAGCTAGTGAAGATTATCATTACTTATCACTCTGGAAGGAAGATATAAGCATTTTGAGTTACCTTCAACAGTAACAGAGGTATGTATAATTTGCCACACCCATCTTAGTTATGCCCTATGGGGGCTAACAGAAGTAGTATGAGAGATGGACGTATATCAAGATCTGACTGGAGTTAGAGTAACCCAAAATGGTGGATGGATTGTTTGCGTTAGTTAACATTTTCAAAGGATATTGCAAAGATGCTAATATATCTCCTTGTGAGACACCCGGATAGTGCATTCTATAATAGTACAACTAGATATGAATACTAGAATGTTCAAATTTTTTTCTTTACAAAGACAGGTACTGGAATCCTGGAAGGGATAAATATTACCTTAGTATGGCTCCCATCCCTAATAGAGAGAGAATTTTAGGCAACCCGAGAGCCAGTGGATGGAGCAAGGGGAGATAAAAGCAGAAGAATGTCTTATTGAAGTTTTCAGAATAAAGTGATAGACATAAATGTTAGCAGGGAAATAAAAAGAGAGTTAATGAAGCATTATGAGTAAGATATGATACATGGATGATAACGGTAGATCAAAAAGATGACAGTATTACATAGTCTATAGTCAAGTGAGGGAAGAGACGAGAGGTGACATGCCTTAACACAACAAAAGAGTGTAGGCCATACAATCATCATTTCGAGAAATGAGTTCGCGACTCTGACGCGATTACCAAAAGGAAAAGTTAGACCCTAGAGTAATAGAAATGGATATGGGATGGTGAGCAAGATAAACTAAACATGAATTAGGGAGTGAGTGATTTGATAATAGTCGGCATCATGAGAATTTCAGGGATTGCGTTCCAACGATAATAGAACGGACGAAAGAAGAATAACCTTTAAAGCTCATTCAGGAAGACGCTTCCCTAAAGCAAGCAATGTGAGCAAAGTTAAGCTTAAGGGACTGTATGTGCCAGTTACACTAGGTGTCACCCTTCTGAGTAAGGAATTTTGTTATCCTTGGTACAGAAAGATTACTGCAGGGTGAGTAAGGGTCATCGATGATGTGAAAAGATGCTAAAGATGAAGAGGTAAAACATCTATAGGTAGATCGTTGTAGCTCTAAATCTTAGTACGACACTAAAGGGGGGAAAATGGAGTGATGGGGCATTAAGTCTGAATTAAGCAATTCTAGTAACTATGGAATGATAAAGGAAGAATGCAATAAAAATGAAAAAGATGAGATTGCACTTATTCATATCCTACGGATATGCTACGATTCCAGAACATTAAGCAACCACGATGTCAAGGAGAGGAAATAAGGGCTCCTGCCCGAGATGTTATTAATGGATAAGAAGCCAGTGCGACATGTTAGTTAAGAAAAAAGAAATAACCCAAGAAATATTACGTGAAATATTAATATGAGAATGAGCCAATGAGTAGTTAGTACTTGATTCAAGAAAAGCCTAGTTAATGGCTAGATAAGGGGACACAAACAAATCAATAGATCATGCAAGATAAACATAGAAAAACCCAATATAGTGAATTCAACCCCGCAATTATGACATTGTTATACTTGAGAAATATTCAGATAGGAGTCAGGGTTGTTAAAGGTATCGTATGAGTGTTACGGAAATAAAAGAGAGTGACACTAGGAAGACAATCAAATATCAACTCAGAAGCAACCCTACAAGTACAAGGGCGTGGAGGTAAGTAACTACGGAAAATTGTAGGCGAGGAAGTACATCAAAAATTTCGTCGAATTTACTAAGAAGCTCGCAGATTTAAAAGAGTCAGAGGATCCTCCCTAAAGTACTACAATGAAAGACTAGCTGATGAAATAAGGAATAAGGCTTCAACCTAAACATAGTAACTTGAAGAAGAAATGGTCATGTAAAAACAGTCTCACAACAACATTGTATGCACTCCATAAGAAAGTGGCACCTACCGTGGCTAATGAATGGGAAGCAGAATCAGAAGTGGTATCAAGATCATATGAGTTGTATGGAATTCCAATATGTGTGGGCACTAAGGTAAGCTAAGTATGCACGCAACAAGGGGGCAAAAAGACCAGGAAAAGTAATAACTTACGTTTAAAGGAAGCTCAGAAGGAACAAAATGAATTATTCGATCAATGATCCAGAGCTAGTCAGTTATGAACACACTTAAGAGTTTGGAGTATTATCTATGAAGCACATATGTTGAAAATTATACAACCGTAGAAGATTCTGGTATAAGTTAAAAGAAAGAATTGAGCCCAGGTCATAGATAAATGATTGAATTGTTAGAATATTGTGTCATGGAGATTCCATAGCATCCATGAAGGGCTAAAGTAATAACTAATACCATGAGCCGTAGATCAGAAAATAGATTAAGCCTACATAAAGGTTGATCAAAGGGAAAAGGAAACTAAGGAGTTACATCAACTAAATGAATCAGGAGTCTGATTAGTGGACCTAGAAAATTATAGACATCATGATTGAGAACATTGCGGAATCACTCTTAATATCATAGGTAGAAGAGAGATAGAACAATATCCATATTCTATAACAGCTCTACGATAATGCCAGCTAGAAGAGTACCAGCCTTATAAGAAGTCAGTATGAATCTCCCACCGGATTGTGTATGCACCAAAGGTGAAAGTGTTATAATAGAGCATCAAGTTGTGGATGTGAATTATACCTATGTGGAACAGAGGTCATGAAAGAGATAGAAGATATGATGCGAGATTTAAGGCAAGTAAGGTAAAGGTGGATAACGTACGCGATACTCAAATGCAGAAGGTTGTGAATAGTCCATACTTTGGATAGAAGGCTAGAAGTGCGGGGATTCAATATCCAGGGATGATAGCGGCATCGTCAGTGGCATATCTTCTAGCCTATGGTTTCTAGGTATCGAGAGGTCTATTTAAGTGAGTAAAAGAAGAGTTAGAGACGATGTGATGTCTCGCTTGATGTTCCAGAAAAGCATAAGCAAATCGATCCCAACTAAAGTATGATAGAACAATAAGGTTTTAGAAAGACAAGAGTAAGGATAAGAAAGAGCAAGTGAGAAGGTGACGAAAATGGATAAGTCTACGAGATTAAGCCCGTGAAAACAAGGGAGATAATGGTTACTCTAAGTTATAAAAGCTCAGTATAGCCTGAATGAACGCAAATGATTCTAAGACTAGTATCATTTAGAAGAGATGGAATGCTGCCTTGATAGTAGAATAAGGGTGTAATTGTGATAGATGAAGGTTGTCGTTTGGAAAAAAGGGATTTCATGAATTATGCTAGATTAAAATACCCACGTAATGTGAATCATATTGGGGTGCTATGAAATACGGTTATGGAAATATAGTATCGCCCCCAGGTGGATCAGGAAAATCACTTCTAATGTTCCTTGATGCGATGTGAAACCTAGCGGCAGTGATACATAAAAGGTTAAGTTATCAGTGGTAGATTATAGATTAATATTGAGGTGAATCAACAATGGATGGATAAAAGTTATAAAGTATGAGATGTGATTAGGCCATCATTTCTAAGATGAAAAATAATGAGGAAGAATTAAAGGACTTAGACTTATACATATATAATAAGCAGTGAAAGAGTAACCTGGAGTTTGGTAGCAGACCTCAGTAACGATAAATCGAAGTAAGAGTTATGGTACAGTATGACCTACCTAGATTCAGTAAAGTCATACGGATGGATAACCGGGTCTATGAAATAAGATATAACAATATTCGTAAGTTCAACAAAGTACCGAGTAAAGAACTTCAGTGTACTTATAAATTCCCAGAGGGACATCTTGTCAAGATCTATATATGTTCACAAAGTAAGGCTTAGAGATTGGCTAAAACCTGGAGAAAAAAGGAGAGAAGAGTCGCATAGGCGCACTTATAAGGAAAAAGTGGTACATGCTGCATGACAAAAGGTAGCAACAGTTACGAGATTGGAAGGATTTCGACCACAAGTCGTGGTGTAAGAAAAAAAACTAAAGGGGGAATGACTTGGACTTTGGAATTATTCACAGAACAATTTCCTAGGTGGAAATGAGAGTACTAAAGTATTCGAAAGCCATAAGTTATGAAAATGATAAGTACATCAGTCAACATTAGAGGACAAATGTTCCAAAGGGGGGAATGGTGTTACATCCCATGTTTTCGTACGCAAAAGTATGCCATAAGTAAATTGATGAAAGCTAAAAAATGAGATGTTACATTCCGTATTTTCATACGTTAAAGTTTTGTCGTAAGTAAATCGACGTAAGTTCGAGAATGAGATTATTTTGGGATTATAAGTATTATGCTATTTCAAATAAGTGATATGTAAATACGTGAAGGTGAGAGGGTAAGAGAATTGAAGAAAATGAGTTTCATCAAAGTTTAAAAATTTGAGGTAAAATACGGTCCAAGCTATAATACCCCGTATTTATGTACTAGTGGCATACAAGGTACCACATGACCATGATAGTAAGGTGTATGAGGTATGTTAAAAGTGAGTAGTTATCACGACCCCAAATCCTAACAGGTCGTGATGGCGCCTATCATGGAACTAGGCTAGCCAACCATCACATAACTACACATTTGATCTATAATAATATTTCGAAAATCAATAATAATCAGCAAACATAGTATAAAATAATTTCTTTAAGTCTTTACGCCGCAATAATAATCTAACAGTCTAAACAAATCCCCCAAGACTGGAGTCAACCGATCACGAGCATCTAAGAAATAAACTAACTATGCTAATGTCATAATAATGTCTATGAATCAAATACTAAGTACTAAAAGAAGAAGGGAAGTGGATAAGCTGCGGACGCTGGACAACTACCTCGAAATCCCAAACGCTCATGACAACGAGCTCGAACGACTACTGCTCCAAACCAGTACCTGGATCTGCACACAGGGGTGCAGGGAGTAATGATGAGTACGCCAACTCAGTAGTAATGAAAATAAATCACAATCTGATGTATATGAACACACATCACAAAAACACCAATCCACAAAACAGTAAAACATCAAGTCTTAATACAGTATACATAAGTTCGAAAACCAGTTTCCATAAAAATCCTTTTTGAAACAAGTATATTTTCAATATATCTCAGTAAAACTCTCAGTAATATTAGTTTGAAAATGAAGTGAATCATAGTCAAAACTCAGTAAAATATCATCATAAAACTGCCCCTCGGGCCATAATCATCACTCGTATCAATTTCCCTCAGCACCTCACCATCACTCAGTATCAGCCCCGCAGGCAACCTCACCGTCACTCATGCCTCCCAATCACTCATCACTCGGCACTCGCACTAGTAGGTACCTGTGCTCACTGGGGGTGTGTACAGACTCCGGTGGGGCTCCTACAACCCAAGCGCTATAAACAAGCCAAATCATGACATCAATCACTCTCAGGCACTCGGCCTCTCTCATATCATAACATCCTCACAATATTGGCCCTCAGCCTCACTCAGTCAGACACTCTCAGCATGCCATTGGGGCCATAAATAAAACGGGGTTCTCGACCCAAAATAGTATCTCATTTCAAGAAATAGTAATATTATCAAATAAGAGTGTCAACAATTTCACAAGAAAGACTGAGTGTAAAATCATAGTCTCAAAGTGAGGAATATCAGTAAAATAACCCTCAAGGGGTTAAAACAGATCGGCACTAGGACCCAAACATGGCTTACAACCCAAGTATAACAAAACATAGTAATACTAATAACCATATGCTTTAAAAGCGGTTTCGCAACTCAATAGTTGCCTAAAAAGATACATTTTCCAAATTTCCAATTCGTGCATGCCCTACACTCATCATCCAGTGTGTGCGTCACTCCAAATCCGTGAAAGGATGTAAATTCCGGGGTTTCGTACCCTCACGACAGGATTTAAAGACATTACTTACCTCAAACTAGCCCGAAAAGCTACTCTGCAACCCTCTTGCCTCTCGAATCAACTTCCGAGTACTCCAAATCTATAAAGATCAGATCTTTCTCATCAAATTATGCTAAGGGAATGAATTCCAATTGAAAAATACCAATTTTAGCACAAAACCCGACCCCCGAGCCCGCGTCTCGGAACTTGAAAAATTTTATACCAAAATATTCTTCATCATCTCACGAGTCCGTACATATAAAGAACTCTAAAATCGGAGTACGTTTGGCCCCTCAAATCATCCTCTAAATGTCTCAAAATCTCAAGCCCTAATTCCATCTTTTTCTACTGATTTTCATAAATTCAACGATGATAATTTGATCCTTAATCACATATAATCGAGTGTTAGGTCCAAATCCTTACCTCAATGAAGAACAATTATTTTCTCTCTTAAAAATTGCCTCAAAAGCTTCTTCCCGTTCAAAAATGGTGAAAAGTGGTGAAGGGTCGTGGATGGGCTATTTAAATACACTGCCCAGATTTTTGGGACTTACTCAGTGCGTTCGCGTGAGGAGCAACGTGATCGCATAGCACAGACCACGCTCCCTCACGCGATCGCAGCCCAGGCCCGGCGTTTGCACAACATTAGCTCACCCAGCCTAGCCCATGCGCCCACACCCTATGCGTTCGCACAAGATCCCACGCGATCGCAAAGCTCTCACTTCCCTCACCCACGCGATCGCGGGCCCACGAAGGCGATCACATAGAAGAATCATGCTGCCTCCCAAACGAGCCTATGCGATCGTATACTATTCCTCGCGATTGCATAGAACAAACCATGCTGCCTCACAACTAGCCTATGCGATCGCATACTATTCCCCGCGATCGCATAGGAGAAAACCAGTACCTGAAAACACCAGCAAAACTGCTATTTTTCTAAGTCCAAAAGTGCCCGTTAACCCGCGAAATAAATCCCGAGCCCCTCGGGACCCCAACCAAATTTACCAACACAACATAAATGATCATTTAAACTTAGTTTCACTCTCGGAATACCAAAAATAACATCAAAACACCAAAATCACGTCGGATTCAAGCCTAAGAACTTTGAAATTTCTAAAATTCACCAACGATGTCGAAACTATCCAAAACACATCCGATTGACCTGAGATTTTGCAGACATATCCAAAATGACATTACAAATATGTTCCAACTTACGGAATTCCATTCCGATCCCGATAGCCTATTTTCCACTGCTGACTGGAAATCACCAAAAACTAACTTTCGCCAATTCAAGCCTAATTCTACACCGGACATCACAAAATTATTTTGAACACACTCCTGAGTCCCAAATCACCTAACGAAGCTATCCGAGCCATAAAATGTGCATTCCGAGGTCGTTTACCAATAAGTCAACTCTCAGTTGACTTCTACCACTTTAAGGCTATTCTTAAAGACTAAGTGACTAAATTCTCACTACAACCATTCCGATTCCGAGCCTACCAACACAAACACATCATAAATAGTATAACCAACCTATGCCAAGGCAATAATAGTAATTATAATGCAAGTTCTACGTAACGACCGACCGGATCGTTATAGTAGTATTTTAAGTAAATTGAGATAATTTTTAATTATGTGGATAATTGGATAATTATGAATTTTTAGTGGGGGATTAATTAAGTAATTAATCTAATTAAGTAGTTAACATATTATGGATAATCTTNAAAGCCCCCCCCCCCCCCCATGTTGCAGCAAGTGAAAGATGACTCAAAAGTCTAATGGTAACTCTTTGGTGTATATAGTTAGATGGCATAATTAGGGGATTGTTGGCAAAATTTATCCTTATCAAGTGGGGCCCACAAATACTATGATAATAGTAGCTTCAACGTGAATTACAATCCTTATGAACCCTACAATGTGCAATGAATGGATATCTCTACAAAGAATGGGTTTAGCTTCACCAAAAGTTCTTATAACACCACAATTACAAGAGATGTATGTGATAAGTAAGTAACAGATGAATTCCCAAATGAGTTCATATGAAATTTCATAACGCTACAGCAGCGCGAGATGCAATTCTAAGGAAGCATGATACAATCTTTCTCAAGAATATCATGCAGATTTTTCCCTACTTTGATCCGCCGTTACATGTTGTAGCAATTGACGTGTGTTAGAGGGATTGTCAAGAGAATCGACTCAGGTATTTTAAGGCTATCCCTTCTTTCTTTTGGCATGATCCATACGATACAAACGAAACGAGAAAATATACAACTTCCATAAATGACTCTATCCGTAGAAATGCTATAGATGCCTATGTTCTTGATTCTCCATGTGTCCTATTATTCTATCATCTATTCATGGGTCTCACAAAATACATAAGTTGATAAAGTTTATTTCATGATATTAATTAAAGGCATAATGGTCTTATGACATTTGGAAAGATTTTAATGACGTACTTTTCATGCATTGCATTCATTTATACATGTACATTGATCCATGGTCAGATGGCGTTATATACGCGTATATATGTATATATATGGGATATGGGAAAAGGTTACGGCGTTATATACGCACCACCACCTGATCAGCTGGTATACATTGATGATTTTGCCCACAGTGGCCGAGATGATATGATGGGATGCCCTCAGAGGCTTGATGATGTTATGAACGCATATACATTTGCATGGCATGACATTTATACGCATATGCATGACATTATAATATTAAATGATTCACAGAGCTATTCATACATACATGTCGAGTCTTTTACTCCATGTTTATCTCATGTCTATTATTTATTGATTTTCATTCTTTACATACTGGGTACATTATTTGTACTGACGTCCCTTTTTCCTGGGGACGCTGTGTTTCATGCCCGCTGGTCCCGACGGACAGGTTGAGAGTCCTCCAAGTAAGCTATCAGCTCAGCGGAAGGTGTTGGTGCGCTCTATTTTCTCCCGAGTTGCTTATTTGGTCAGTATGATTAGTACATGTATTGATTGGTACGACGGGTTGTGTCCCAACCTTTATGATATTTATGTACTCTTAGAGGCTTGCAGATAGATATCGTGTATACGGATACTTGTATGGCCTTGTCGGCCTATGTTTTGAGTATATAAAGGATCATATTGGCCTTATAGGCCTGTATGTCACAGGTATGAGTTTCTATATCAGGTTGGGTCTAACTATGTCGAGTATTCCCTCATGTTTACTCCGATTATATTATGATGCCCCTTCTGGCCCACTTACCCATGATGATGTAATAAGAAAGATACGTTACATTGGTACTCGGTTGAGTAAGCTACCGGGTGCCCGTCGCGACCCATCGGTTTGGATCGTGATAACGAGGTGCTGATCTTGCGAATGCGAAGTCCAGCTGGTCTGTTCTCTTTGCGAACGTGGCAGGTGCTCCGCGAACATGAAGAGAACCTGATGTCCAGGTATATAAAGAGCTTAAAAAGCAGAATTTGACCATTTTCACCATTTTTGAGACCTAGATTATTGAAGATTGTATAAGGTAAATTATGTTCATATTAAGTGATCATGTGAGAAAATGACACATGGAGCCGAAGACAGAAGACATTCAGAATCATAGGCAACGATCTCATTTGTTATCAGAGAGAATGATATTCATAAGGGCGAAATAAATGCCTGCCACCTGGTAGCATTCAATGAAGAATATTCTATTGCATTAAGTGCACAGTCCTTTATAGAGAATATGGCATTCACTGCCTTCCGTTACACATTCTTCAATGGACCTCATAGTTGTCATTTAAGAGGGGCTTGATCCTAGGACCTTGTTCCCTAAATGAATCTATAACTCGTAAGCTCTACCATCATTGTAAAGGACACAAATTTTCAGAAAAACTTATACTATGATCAATCCAAAGCTCTATATATTTTTATCTTCTTATTACTTGATTTGATTGTTGTTGTGCACAGAAGCCTTGCTCCTGGAATCACTATTTCTTCTATTTTATCTTCACTTCAAGGCTAAGTATTGCATTTTTCTTTAATTATTTTCTTATTTTAGTCTCAAATTAACTCACTTGTCTAGAAACCCGTATAAGTTCAATAGTACCATTTTACGGGTAAACAGTTTGGCGCCCACCGTGGGGCCTTGATAGTCGTGTAATTAAGTTGATTCTTCTCTCTTTTACTGACGTGTTATGATTATTTGTCTTAGCAAAAAATTATAAAAGATGGCAGATAATGGTGTTAACAACATGCACAATCCTGAGGTTCAAGGAGACCAGCCTCATCATGAGGATTTACTTAGTGACACCCACAATGAGGGGAACGACGCCTCACCGGTCCACGACAAACGGTATCCACGACATGTTCGAGAGGAGACTTCCAATAATGCGGAAGATGAGCATGTTGTTGATGCGGTTAAGGTCCTATAAGAGCAATGAGAAATCATTCTAGGCCATCTCACATGGAAGGATCAGGTTATGACGGAGTAGAAACAAGAATTATCAGAGGCTTCCAATAGCGCGAATAGGTGAGGTCCAATTCCTTCCGGTGCTCCCGCAAATCAAACAACGTAGAGGGTCGACAACAACACCCCGATGGGCGAGGCTGGTTCCAATGGAGCTGGGGGGAGTAGATTCGACCCCAATAATGAAAATGATCCCTTCAAGAATGAACTCTTATGGTTTATGAGAGAGGTGAACACTCGCATAGACCAAATCCCGGGTGCACCACCGGTGCTAAAAGGTCCGGATTCAAAAAAGTATACTCAGTTGCCTTGCAAACCAAGCGTGGCACCTGAATTAATCCTGAAGCGGTATAAAATGCCCGACGTGCCAAAGTATGATGGAACTTCAGACTCTCAGGAGCATATTACCATCTATACAACGTCGGTGAAGGGGAATGATTTAGCTCCTCACGAGATTGAATCTGTTTTGCTGAATAAATTTGGAGAGACTCTCAAGAGGGAAGCCTTGACGTGGTATTCACTGTTACCCGATCATTCCATAGATTTCTTTGAGGTGCTTGCAGATTCTTTTATTAAGCCTAATGCCTTGGCTAAAAAGGTGCAGGCCCAAAAGGCTGACATATTCATAATTGCACAAGGAGAGTTCAAGTTGTCGCGAAAGTTCGTTACCCGATTCCAAAAGAAAAGGATGTTGCTTCAGGATATTTCGGATGAATGGGTAGCTGAAGCATTCACCAATGGTTTGAATCCGAGAAGTTTAGATGCTTCCCAGAAATTGAAGGAAAGCCTGCTTGAATTCAAAGCGACTACTTGCGCGGATGTTCACAACCGGTACGAATCTAAGATAATGACTTAAGATGACCAAGTTAGCTTCCCGACATCAGTAAAAGGTCAAGAGAAGAATAGTGAAAAGTTAAAAGATGATTTCGAAAAAGATAGACAGCCTTCAAGGAGTCATTTTTTTCCCTACGAACGTGCCAAAAGAGGCGATAGAGGTTTTCAATCAGCGGACCGGTTCACTACCGAGAGAAGAACTGAACACGGTTGGAACAACACATCATTGCAGGACAAAGAAACATTGGGTATGCGAGATCCCTCTTATCCCAAGCTATCAGAATACAATTTCAACGTTTGTACAGTAGAGTTAGTATCAACTATGAGAAACGTCAAAGAAGCTCGGTTCCCAAAGTCGATAAGGTCCAATCTCAATCAGAGGGATCCCAACTTGTGGTGTGAGTATTAGGGGACGAACGACCATCAGACTGGGGACTGTTGACATCTAAAGGAAGAAGTGGAGATGGTATTAAAAATGGACATATGAGAGAATTATTAAGTGACCGGGCCAAGAACAACTACGGTCGAAATCGGGATAACACGGAACCCTCGAAAGTAGGAGAAGAACCCCCGCGTCAGGCAATTAACATGATTTTCAGGGGGAACAAGGTCAATGGTACCTTCTTGGCAACAAAGACGACAAAGGTATTAATAAACCATAGTGAGAGACTCCGGGAAGTTGCCGATGACGACATCACTTTCACGGAGAGGATGCAGTCGGATTGTTGCTACCACACAACGATGCATTGGTAATTTCTTTAAATGTTCTAGATTTCAAAATCAAACGTGTTCTAGTGGATCCAGGAAGCTCGACCAATATCATACAATGAAGGGTATTAGAGCGAGCCAAACTCAATGGATGCATCATTACGACCACAAAACTCCTTGCCGGGCTCAATCTCGCGAGCGTGACAACCCGAGGAGAGATTTTGCTGCCCACGAATGCTGAAGAAGTGGTTTTGAAGTGATAGATGGTGATATGGGATAGAATATTATTCTGGGAAGACCTTGGTTACATGAGATGAGAGTAGTACCGTCAACGTATCATCAATTGTTGAAATTCCCAACTCCTGAAGGAATCAAACAAATAAGGGGCGATCAACCGGCGGGAAGGGAGATGAATACGATTTCATTCTCCAGTAGCAAAGGGAAGGAGCATGCAACATAGCAATTACAGGAATTGACGCCTGCTCCCGAATCAAGTGAAATTAATAGGGGGAAGAAGCATCAGAATCTCATCAGGTGCCATGATACTTTCAGGTGCCGAAAGAGACAGATGCAACAAAATCCACAACGGAAAAGCTTGAGCAAGTTTCATTGTTTGAAAAATTCCTAGAGAGGAAATTTCACTTGGGGACAGGACTGCACCCCGATCTCAGGTCTCGGTTTATTGAATTTCTTAAGTATGATGTTGATTTGTTTGCATGGTTGCACACGGATGATAGAAATCCCAACGAAAGTGGCCGTGCACAAGCTAAGCTTGGATCCTAACGTCCCTTCGGTAAGACAAAAGAAATTCCCAATTGTGGAGGCTAGGAATAAATTCGTCAAAGTAGAGGTAGCTCGCCTACTTGATATCGATCCTATCCGAGAGGTAAAGTATCCAGACTGGCTAGCTAATGTAGTGGTAGTTTGTAAGAAGAACAATAAATCACATGTGTGTATATTATAAGGACTTGAATAAGGCGTGCCCGAAAGATTCTTTCCCACTTCCAAACATCTATCAAATGATTGACGTGACGGCTGGGCATGAATTAATGAGTTTCCTCGATGCTTAATCCATGTAGAACCAAATTAAGATGAACCCGGAGGATCAGGAAAAGACCTGTTTCATAACGAACTTCAGCACATATTACTATAATATGATGCTCTTCAGGCTAAAAAATGCCGGAGCCACTTGTCAGCGCTCGTAAACAATCTTTGAAAAACAAAGATGAATGGAAGTTTATATAGATGATATGCTTGTTAATTCTTTGAATGTAGGTGATAACCTTAAGAATTTGCAAGAAGCTTTTGACATCCTAGGGAAGCATAACATGAAACTTAACCCCGAGAAGTGCGCGTTCAGGGTCAGCTCCGGTAAGTTCCTAGGATTTTTGGTGTCACAAAAGGGGATTAAGGTAAACCCCAAAAAGATCAAGGGCATAGAAGACATCCCAGACCAAATGTCAAGCGTGAAAGAAGTCCAAAGGCTCGCGGGGAGATTGGCCTCTTTGAGCAGATTCATTTCTTGGTCATCATGGAAATGCCATCGTTTCTTCGTAATGATAAAAAAGAAAAACAACTTCTAATGGACTCCGGAATGCCAGCAGGATTTGAGAGATTTGAAAAGATACTTGTCAACCCCTCAATTACTTTTGAAACCAAAGGAAGGTGAAACAATGTTTGTCTACCTTACAATCTTGGAAGTAGCGATAAGTGAAATTTTGGTCCGAGAGGACAAAGGTACGCAATATCCTATTTATTACGTTAGTAAAATTTTAACGGGAGCAAAAACTCGCTACCCGCACTTGGAGAAGCTGGCCTTAGCTCTCGTAACGCCGTTCGGAAGCTGAGGCCTACTTCTAATGTCACCCGATAGCTGTGGTGATGAAATTTACCCTATGGAATATCCTTCACAAACCCAAACTTTCGGGTAGGCTGGCCAAATGGACCATTGAAATGAGTGAATTTTTCATAAAATATAAACCAAGGACTGCGATTAAGTCACAAGTCTTGGCCGACTTTGTGGGAGATTTTAGTCCGGGATTTCTGCCTTTAGCAACCCAAGAGGCAATTATAAAGTCAGAATCGACATCGGGAGTTTGAATCTTTTTCACGGATGGAGACTCCAACGTAAAAGGGTCCAGGTTTGGATAGTATTAACCACACCTTCGGGAGAAACCATAAGGCAAGCCATCAAAATGGTCCCTTTAACTAACAATGAAGCAGAGTATGAGGCTTTGATTGTAGGACTCGAATTGGCCCAGGAACTAGATTTCAAGGTCGTAGAAATAAAGTGGGACTCACAGCTGGTGGTAAATCATGTCTACGGGATCTTTGAAACCAAAAAAGAGCACATGCAACAATACGTGGTGAAGGCCAGGCTCTACTGGCTCAATTTCGGGAATAGTCGGTTATAACATCCCAAGGGAAGAAAATGCAGAAGCGGATGCACTGGCTAACCTTGGCTCGTCGACGGGAATGAAGGGATCAGAGGTCGGGATGGTAGTTCGGTCCTATATACAGATATCTATTACAAGGTAAATAATACTAATTTGGTCAGGGACTAGAGCAATGAGATCATCGATTATCTTGAGCACGGGAAATTGCTCGAAGATTCCAAGGCATCTCGTGCGCTCCGCGTCAAAGCAACACGATATAGCTTCAAAGGAGGTCAATTATGTAGAAAATCATTCCAAGATCCGCTGGCCCGATTTTGGGAGAATCTGAAGCAAATTACGTTATGTGAGAGGTCCACGAAGGGATACGTGGAAACCATTTCGGCGTAGATTTCTTAGTATTAAAACTGATAAGGGCAGGATTGTAACAACCCGATCGGTTGTTTTGAGCTCTAGCGCGTCGTTCAGCGGTTGGAAGTCATGAATAAATTCATTTCAGGTATTATGAATTGTGTGTATGGTCGGAGTTGAGATTCAGGAAGTTCGGAGATAGATTGGAAGGAAAATCTTCATTTCAGAAGCCTTAAGATGGAAGAATCGGTTAAGACTGAGATTTTGAGTAAACGACCTCAGAATCAGGATCTGAAAGTTCCAGTAGGTTCGTATGATGATTTTGGACTTAGGAGCATGTCCGGATTAGGTTTCGGATAACCTGGGAGCGTTTCAGCGTATATTGTGGAAGTCAGCATTTTGAAGGAATTTCCTAAGTTTGGCTTAAAGCGCATTTCAGAGATCTTGATGTCCATTTGAGATTCTGAGTCTAGGAATAGCTTCATATGGTGATTCTAGAGTTGGGAGCGCGATCGGAAGTGAATTCGGATGTCCGGAGGTCATTTGGCTAAAGATAGAAATTTGATGTTTTTTGAAGAATCTGACCGGAAGTGGAAATTCTGATATCGGGTCGGAATGTGATTAGGAAAGTTGGATCAGGTCCATAATGTTGAGTATGACTTGTGTGAAAAATTTGGGGTCAATCGGAGGCGATTTGACAGGTTTCGGCACCGAATGTGGAAGTTTGGAATTTCAAGTTCTTAAAGATTTGGATTGGAGAGCGATTCGTCGTCTCGATATTGTTTGATGTGATTTTAGTCATCGAGATAGTTCGTATCATGTTTTGGGACATGTTGGTATAATTTGTTGAGGTCCCGAGGGCCTCGGGTGGATTTTGGAAGATTAACGGAAGGGATTTCGGACTATATGACTGCTGAATTTCTGCAGGAAAGCAGCAACTGGTGCATCGAAGAGCTGACTTTGGAAGCTTACATATCGAAATCTATAAGGACTCTGGAAATTTGCAAAACATGAAAGTTATAGAACTTGAATTCTAGTTTCCATAAAGATAAACCATTCACCATTTGGATATTTGTGAATAAAGTTATGATCGATTGAATGAAGACTGGTAAAGCTGTTTTTGCATTTTCCCCAGAAAATTTCTGATGCGAGGAGCCTATTTTGGAAGCTTAAATCTCGAAATTTATAAGAAATATGAGAATTTGGAAAATATAAAGTTGTAGATCTTGAAATCTAGTTTTCAGAAAGTTAAACCATTCATTATTTGGACATTTGTACTGAAAGTTATGATCGATTGAACAGGGGCTGGTAAAGTTGTTTCTAGTGGACTTTTAGTGACGAAAATGGACTTTTAGTGACGTCTTGGCAAAAACTTAAGGACCAAAAATGCTCATTTCCTTCATTTTCGTTTTGGATTTTGGGAGCACGGTTCTTGGGCAATTTTTGGGCGATTTTCACGGGAAAATATTGGGGTAAGTGTTCCTTATCCTATATTGATTATATTTCATGATTCCATACTCATCTACATCATGAATCCATGAATTTATTGAAGAAAAATCTGTTTTTTTGACAAATCTTCCAAAAACAAAAATTTAAGATTTGAAATTCAATCCGATGTCGGAATTCGATAATTTTTGCATGGTTGAACTTGTATCGGAATGGGTTGTCGGATTTTGTGAGTTTTGTTAGTTTCTGGAACGTGGGCCCGAGGGCATGTTGGTCAATTCCTTTAGCGGAGATGGGAGTTTATATAATCTTAATTTTTTGCGAATATTAGGGTATGTTCTTATTGGTTTACCGTTATTTGGATAGTTTTGAGCGTTGTGCATCAGTTGGAGTCGCCGGGAGGGCTTGGAAGCTGGTTATGAAGTTTCGGAGCGAGGTAAGTCTCCTTTCTAACTTTGTGAGGGGGAATTGTCCCCATAGGTGAACTAAATGAATATAAGCTATTACTTGCAGGGGCTACATACGCACGAGGTGACGGGAGTCCGTGCATAGCTACTGTTATTCCATGTCTGGGTAGTCTAGGACCCACTAGCATGCCTTACTTGTTGTACCTGTGATTTTCTCTATGAGATTAGCCTAATGATATTATCGAGTTAATAATTGAATACTTAAGAAGGTCAGAGCTTATTTTCCCTAATCACTTGAGAAGAAAATGGATCCTTCCTCGTATAATTGTGTTCCGGATGAATCAGTAATATTTAAAACCTTATTAAACTTGACAAATGAATTTCCAGAAATGACTTAAATACTATTTTCATATTCACCTAAAGAGAATTTTATCACTTCTTTGAGAAACTGCTTTCCTGATGAAATTTGGATCCACTGTGTGATTATGTGTACTTATGAGCACCTGAGTCATAGGTACGATTCGCGAGCAGGTTAGACTTATTATTATTATTATGTTGACCGCGTCGCATGATCGATTCACGAGCGAATAGATGCATCTATGGTTCGAGCCGTTCGACCCTCGGCAGTGCACAATTTATTATTATTGGTCCACGCCGTTCAACCCTCGACATTGGCCTAAGTACATTTTGAGTTGCCAGTTAAAAATGAAGGAGGATTTATGTGTAAAATGTGGTACAAATTGGTATTTCTTATCTCTGATTATTATTTTATTGATTATGATACTTATGCTTAGCACCTCACTTGATTAGATTTATCCGACTTATAGCTAGTGTCTAATTTGACCTCTCGTCACTACCTTCCTGAGGTTAGGCTGGATACTTACTGGGTACACGTTATTTTCGTACTCATACTACACTTGATGTGCATTTTGTTGCACAGGTACCTACATAGCACAACGGTTGATTTGTAGACTTGGACGGGGTGCATCATCCGGAGGCGTTCCGCAGCTGACAGAGTCTCCCTCCTACCGTATTATTTTTATTTTAAATCCCTTGTCCAAATTGTATTTCACACAAGCTTTGTAGTATTTGTAAAATTCTTAGAAGTTGCTCATGTACTTGTGTCACTGGGTTCTGGAGATGTGTCGGCATTTATTTTATTAAACTGAATTGATTTGCTGTCGTATTTAATTTATGAAAATTTATTTATTTGATTATGAAATGCAAGAAAAGGTAACAATTTCGAAAATGTTAAAACATGAATGTATTTCAACTAATTAAGTATTTGGCTTGCCTGATAGTGGTGTCCGGCGCCATCACGACCTATGGATTTTGGGTCGTGACAACATGTTATCAGAGCTCTAGGTTTCCCTAGGTTTCACGAGTCATGTGAAAGTCTAGTAGAGTCTTGTGGATCAGTACGGAGACATCTGTACTTATCTTCGAGAGGCTACATGGCTGTTAGGAGTACTTCTCTTCTTGATTCCTCGTCGTGCGATTTGATTCCCTTAAGGCTTATGCCTATATTTCTTCCTACTCTATCTTACGTGTAGCGAAGAGCTTGCTATGGATCAGGAATTTGAGAATTGTAATGGTGCTACGAATAGGGTACGTGATGTTTTCCATATGGTTGGTCGGGGATGTTGTTGCTTCCCCGGTGGAGATAATTATGGTATTAAGTGGATAAGAGCTTTTTTTGGGGATTGCCACATGGCATAAGTTTAGCCAAGGTGGAAAAGTAGACAATGATTCACTAGACCAAATGATAATTTGGTTACAATTAAAGTAGTAAGACAAAATATCTAGGAATGGACTTACTTTGAGTGCACTTGAAGTTATATTGATTAATTGGAGCAGTGGGCAATTAGAAACGGTAACTGATGATAACATGTCACTATGCAAGTTGAGGTTAATAGACTGCAATTATCAAGCTCTAGAACTTGAAAAGTGGTGAAATTCATTTGCAGATGTGATGTTTAAGAACTCCTAAACACAACATGGTTACCAGTATGTAAAGTGTGAGGAAAGACTCAAACATCTAACATATAGATATGGGCTATGGCAGCCATGGAAGCTGATGTTATACCCTAACATCTGTGAAGCTTGAGAACGGTCAACATAACCACACTCACAGACTTCAACAAGGAACAAGCGTCTGCGTAAACCAACTACGTCAATTTCAGGTACTACATAAATTAATGAACATCAGAACGTGAGCTTAATTTTAACAACATGAGTTTTCAAAAAATTCAGTAATATGAGCTTTCATGGATCATCAAGAATTCCAAAAAAAATGTGACATTTCATACAAAGTTATACTACGTAAAGGCAACAGGATCTTACAATTCTAAGGGAGTACGGTGCAATCCTTCTCAAGAATATCAATATAGATTTTCCTCTACTTCGATCTGCATACGTGTTCGTCACAAAGACGTGTCTTAGAGGGATTTTCAAGAGAATCGGTCCAGGTATGTTAAGGCTAAGCCTTTCCTTATTTTTTGGCATGATCTCGTCATTACACAAGTTTGATAACGAGGCATAAAGAAAAATTCATATCCCGAAATTTACGTATATTTTGCTAGTCTCGCAAGTTATGTATATTTTCCTAGTTTCGTAAGTTACAATATTATCTTTATAGGGACTTCATATTCATTGATTATTTCCTTCTTCAAGTCAAGAGAGTAGAGAGTCTATATATACGGTATTACAGTATTTTCATTACCATCGAGCTATAATCGATGGACAAGCCCCTATTAGGCAACCTCTAATCAGATGGTAAGTTATATACCGAGCCTATTATGGTCGAGCGCCTATGAGCGAGCCCAGTTGGTCGAGATACAGAGCCTAGTATGGCCAAGAGCCTATGAGCGAGCCTACTACGGCAGAGCAGATATATATATATATATATATATATATATATATATATATATATATATATATATATATATATATATACCGACCTTATAGAGCCAGACAACTAATTTACTTACTATATTGAGAGAGTTGAATCAGTATCAGCAGGTAAGCATATCTTTAGATTATCTTTGACTTCCCGTTACTTTCAGTTGTTATATCATCAGTTCAGTTCAGCTTTCAGTATATTTCCTTACATACTAGGTACATTATTTCGTACTGACATCCATTTTATGGGGGCGCTGCATTTCATGCGTGCAAGTTCAGATAGACAGACGGGTAGACCTCTTCATTAAGTGTTGCCCGAGTTCAGCTCGATCAGTAAACTCCATTCCTTTCGGAGTTGCCGGGTCTAGAACCTTATGTACATCTTGTATATATATATATATATATGTATATATGTTATGAGTAGGTCGGGAAGCTGTTCCGATCACAGTATATACATCAGTAGAGGCTTGTAGACATATTTTGTCAGTTAGTGCAGTATGTTGGGCTTGCAGGCCTTGTAGTTATTTGGTTGGCTTGTCAGCTGTAGTAGTTATGATGGCATTGTCGGCTCATATTTATATTGATACTTAGTCAGCATTCGCAGTTGTCTTGCAATGTGTCCCATGGCCAAAGTATGACATTACATGTTCAGAGTTCTTTAGTAGTAAGTTGGTACACAAGGATAGGTGAGGCACCATGTGCCGGTCTCGCCCCCCAGGTTTGGGGCGTGACACCGATCTTGAACATGAAGGCCAAAATTGTGGATACTCGAGCCGAAGAAGAAGAGGTCCATAAAGGCCGATAAGAAGGTGTCCATCTATCTAAAAGATGCTACTGATGCTCATAAGGAGTTGACGGGGGCTTCCGATCGAGAAAGAAGAAGCAATGAATATGCCCGATGCAGATCCTGGAGGGAAACCCTAGAAGAGATTCATGATAAGGGCTTCGATCTCTCGTAGGAGATAGAACAGTCCAAGGCGGATGAGTTTGACGCCAAGTTCCTTGTTTCTTCTAATGATGAAGCCAATGCTGAAGACAATGAAGAAGAGGCCGGTGAGGGAGCTGGTTCCGAGGGATCTAGTGAAGACACAGTCCCCGAGGGGGAAAAAACTAAGTCCCCGAAGATAGACTAGGTCTTTCATTCTTGATTTTCGTAAAGGGCTCCCTGTAGGGGTGTTGTAAATGTATCTTTATGCCACCAATATATAAAAAAACCTTTGGTTTCACCTTTGTATAAATTTCCAACTTGCTTGTGTCTTTGTTTTGTCTTGAATTTTGATACTTGTCGATAATCAGTCTGATATGTTAGGTTTAAAATAAATACCCTTAGGTTTTTGTGCTTGATGAACAATCGTTAATAATTGGCCGTTTAGGGTTCGACCCTCGAGTTATGTTTTGACTCGGGACTATCGACCCTTAGGTTTTAAAACATTGGCCCTTAGGCTGTTTTCAATTTGGTCGTTAGGATCTTTAGATCGGCCCTTAGGCTCCTTAGGTTGGCCCTTAGTCTCTTTAGGTTTGGGTCGATTTGACGTTTAATACGGCTATAATTTTCCCTCATTCTGGCTATAAACTATTAAATTTTGGTTATGCCTTGGCATGTTTTGTGTTCGTCCGACTCTTTGACGACTCAAATAAGAACCTCGATTATAATTCGATATGCGATGATAATTGAGTACCTCGTGAGGTTATCTCGGAGGCTGATTTTTCGAAGCCTTTTCATTGAAGGCTAATTCTTTCGAAGCCTTTTCATTGTTCAGAGCTGATATTATCGAAGCTCCTTTGCTTATGCCAAGGTAGCCTGACTAATCAATTTTTTCTAAGTGTTTGAAGGCCATTAAATCTTATGGCGGAAGTCGTACGTCTCCAAGCATCGTTATCTCGGCCATAGCCTTTTAATATGACTGTAGTCTTTATGTTCGGCTGTAGCCTTTACTCCCTAAGTGAGACGACCTCGGCCTCTATATTAAGGGTATGCCTTTTTAGGGGTCTTATAACTTTGAATATAGACTTGGTCTTAATATCGGGTTTATGCCTTTTTAAGGTCTTACAAGTTTGAGTATGCCTCGTTGAGGTCTTATAATCTTGATATTGCCTCATTGAGGTCTTATAGGTTCGATGCTGCCTCATTGAGGTCTTATGAGTTTGGTGTTGCCTCATTGAGGTCATACGAGTTTGAGTCTTTGGTAACTCGATAAGCTGATTGTCGATGACAGTCCCTGAGTGTTCGGGCGTGTTTGGCCCTTGAGCCGTTCCATGTGAAAATTGTAAAATTCTTTGAGGCACAAAGTGTTTTGATAAGTAAATATGCTTCTTCGATTACTTGATACAAGCGTACATGTTTTTTCCATCAGGGACTCAAATTTTCTATGCGAACACGCTTCATTCGACTGTTTGGCCTGATACAACGTTCTCCTATCGAGGCCCTCTTTTCCATAACTTGATTTCTTTGAAAAAGTAACCTCCTAGGGTCATGCTCCCCAGTATTCGAGGGTGATTGAAAAGAAGCCTTGAGTACTTGTTGAGTTTTACTTAGGTAGCATATAGATGTTGCCTCATTGAAAAACTTGCAGGTAAAACCTGATTTAAGGGAAAAAGAGTGCAATGCATGCTTTAAAACCCAAGGTCTTCGAGCTGGAGGGTGCTTCGATTCCTCTCAATCGAACACGTGCAATGAGTTAGTATAAAATATAAATGAAAAAGGAGAATATAATACCTCAGTAATAATAACGCTTTGAGCATTGATATGTTCCAAGTGCTTGGTATTTGCTCGTCTTCCATGGTGCTAAGTTTGTAGGACCTTTGTCCTACTACTCAGAGGAAGCGATACGGTCCTTCCCACCTAGGACCTAGCTTGCCTTCATTCGACTTTCGAGTGTTGAGGGTGACCTTTCTTGGAACTAAGTCCCCGACTCCGAAGTAGCAGAGTTTTGTTCTTTTGTTGAAGTACTTTTCGATATTGCACCTTCGAGCGGCCATTCGAACTAGTGCGGCCTCGTGTTTTCTATTTAGTACCTCGAGGGTGGTGTTCATGTCCTTGATGTTTGAGCCAATGATGGCCTTGATTTTTTCCGGGTTGATCTTGATTCCCCTGTTCAATGCCATGAGGCCCAAAAATTTACCCGAACCGACTACGAAGGCACATTCGTCGAGTTTGAGCTTCATGTTATACCTTCTGAACCTGCAAATGAGTCAAATGGTCCTATGCGTGCAGAGACTTAACTAGCATGTCATCAATGTAAACTTCAATAAACTTGCCAATTTGATGTTCGAACATCTTATTAACTAGGAGTTGATATATGGCACCCGCGTATTGTAACTCGAAGGGCATTGCATTATAACAAAATGTACCATACTTCGTGACGGATGAAGTCTTTTCCAGGTACTCTGGGTTCATTTGATTTTGATTGTACTAGGAGTAAGCATCGAGAAAAGAGAGGATCTTGTTGGTCGGCCATGTCATCGATCAATGGATCGATGTTGGGCAATGGGAATGAGTTTTGAGAAATTTTGTTACCTTGCCTTTGACGAATGCATGATTTACCTCGGACTGAGGCTTGTTCAATCTCTTCGACCGTTGACTTCGACATCCTCGATCAACTGTTCCTCGATCACTTGTTCCTTGGGTTCAACCCAGGGTGTAGACTGTGGTTGTTGTTTGGATGCCTGCTATTCTTTGGACTTCTCCGAGGTGGAAGGTGGAAGGTGTTGGTGCCATGTCGTGCACTATAAACGTCTCATTTGTTGCATGCTTCTCTCCATATGCCGTTTTCACACCGTCCTTTGTTGGGAACTTCATCATTTGATGAAGAGTTGATGGCACTGCCCTCGTGCTATGTATCCACCGCCTTCCGAGTAAGGCATTGTACCTCATTTTCCCTTTGATGACATGAAACTTCGTATTTTGAATTGTACCAGCCACGTTGACTAGGAGGATGATTCCCCCCTCCCCGGTTGTCTCACTCTCCATGTTGAATCCACTGAGCACTCGAGAGGCGGGTATGATCTGATCGAGCAGTCCGAGATACTCCACCACTCTCGACCTGATTATGTTGGCCGAACAACCTAGATCCATGAGCACACGTTTAATTTGAACGTTATTCAAAAGAAAATAAATTGACAATGCATCATTATGAGGCTGAGACAAGTCCTCGACGTCTTCTTCACTAAATGTAAGGGCATCCTCGGGTATGTAGCTCCGAGTTTGCTTTTCCCTGAACACGGGTCCCTATGGGATGTCGACTCCTCCAATGACCATATAAATGATGTGCTGGGGTTCTTATAGTTCATTCTTCCTGTTCTCCTCTCTTTCAGGAAAGTGATTCTTTACCGGATCGTTGAGGAATTCTCGAAGATGCCCTTCGTTGATCAGTTGGGCCACCTCATATCGATGTTGTATACAGTCCTCGGTAATATGACCCTGAGTGACATGATATTTGCATATTAAGTTGGGGTTCCTTTTGGAAGGATCTAACTGCATGGGCTTTAGCTATCTGGTATCTCTGATCTTACCTATGGCCGACAAGATGTCTGAGGTGTCGACGTTGAAGTTGTTTCTGACAATCTGGGTGCCTCCACCGGCCTTCTGAGCCTATCGAACCCGGATTTGCTCATTAATTTCCGAGAAGCTTGACCTCGATCCATCCTTCGATCGCTTAGAGGTATATTGCGCCTTGGGGCATTTCTTCGATCTTCTACATACGACTGGTATCTTTCCATATTTGGTCTTGACTCCCTTTCTGCATTCCTTGATTCCCTTGCTAAGAGCCTTCTTGGATATACTGAACCCGAGGGGGCTCCCAATTGGTTGTCCTTGACCCTGATTTTGGATTGATACCTGTTGTGCACCTCCGCCCAAGTTATGGCAGGATACTCAACCAAACTCTACTTCAACTGCTTCGAAGCAATCAAGCTTCATTTTGTTCAGGCTCTGAGTGAAGGCCTGTACCGCCCAGTCATAAGAGATCTGTTCGCTCTATCTGAGTGCGAGATACGAACTCCCTCAGCATGTCATTCTTTCTTTGTTTAATTTTGAAGACATCAGACTTTCTTGTGGCGACCTTAATGACACCAACATGTTCCTTCACAAAAAAGTCCGCCAATATGGAAAACGAATCGATGGAGTTCGGGGGTAGGTTATGATAGCAGATCATGGCCCCCTTTGACAGTGTTTCTCTATGTTTCTTCAACAAGACAGACTCAATCTCGTCATCCTTTAAGTCAGTCCTTTTTATACCATAAGTATAAGTGGTAATGTGCTCATTGGGATCTGTGGTCCCATTGTACTTCGGGATATGGGAATTCTGAACTTCTTTGGAATGGGCTTCAGAGTCGCGCTTGCTGGAAATGATTTCTGCACGAACTTCTTTGAATACCCTTTTCAAAATCAGAGGTGCGGCCGGGATCTGATCGACCCTCGAGTTATAGGTTTCAACTTTTTTGTCGTTGCCCTCTATCTTCTTTTCTCCTGACTCAATCCTTTTAGTAAGGTCCTCGAGCATTTTCATAATAGTGAGGTATGTTCCTGACCCATTGTTACTCGATCTTTCTAGTGTTTGCCCAACTCGAAGAGCTGTTTCTGGTCCTGCTATGCTCGGGGTCTTCTGCTGACTTTGTAACTGAGCTATAGCCATTTGTTGTGCTTGTAACATTTCAAAATGACTTGTAGGCTGACTTCTCTTTCTTCCCGAGATTTTGTTCTTTGCGCTTCATGTTGGTCACCTCCGTGCACGCTTCCGTCGGTATCAATGTCTATATCAACATGCAAAGCATTGCATAAGCCTACATCGACAGGTAACTGTGTTGGTGCCACCCCAGGGTATTGCAGTGGCACACCGGTGGCTGAGGCAGTTGTGCTATTTTCTCCATGGAGCTCAAGACCGTTGTTTTCATGTGCATTTGTTGAGTTAGACATCTTTTGACCTGAAATCAAAGATTCTTGGACAAGAAAAAGTGTGAAAAATAACTTGTGTTTTCATAAAACTAGCACCAAAACAGTCACTATTATTTTTAGCCCCACAGTGGGCGCCAAACTGTTTACCTCGAAATGGGTTTAACAATTATATTTAATTTGTGGTTCTAAAATATGTGATTTATTCTAATACTAGTTGAATATTAGGAAGTAATAAGTGCAAGTAAAGAAAATGAGATAAGCAAAAAAAGTCATCACGAAACCGGGGACCTCGAGCTCAGTAATATCGGAGACCTCGAGGGTAGCCTTTGGCAGTCAATAATGGATAATAAATGAAGAACAATAAATGGAGAACAATAAATGAAGAACAATGAAGCTGTAGGACAAATTTGAGAACGTTAAGCGAGAAAAGCAGAGAATGTTCTATTGCAGAGAATATTCATATACCTTACAAAAAGACAGGGATCCCCTTTATATAGGAGGGGAGAATCCCAACATAGTACATGCCTAATTATGACAAAGAAATACTATTGGTACAGTTGTATAACGACTCAGTACGAACTTGTACTATTTCTTGCACACCTTATCAGTTCTAACCACGTGTCCTTGGGAATATTTCCGTCTTTCCATGACTCTCATTGATTTTTATACTACCTCGAGGTCTGTTGTGATGAGCCTTCGATATACTCTCTCGAGGGATGTACCTTTGGGTCGAACTTCAGACTCTTCTTTGAGCCTCTCGAGAACGGACATGGAATTCCATACAAGCCTTAAAATCGGACTTCCCCGATTTTGGCCGTATACAGGTAGGTCGGGGCTCTATTCCGATCACAATACATACATTAGTAGAGGCTTGTAGACAATCCTATCAGTTAGATCAATATGTTGGGCTTGTAGGTGTTGTATGTATATTTTGTGGGTTGTCAGCTGAAGTAGTTATGACGGCCTTGTCGGCCCAGTTTTATGTTGATGTTTAGTCAGCGTTCACAAATTGTCTTGCAATGTGGCCCATGGCCAAGGTATGACATTATATATTCGGAGTGCCTTAGTCGCAAGTTTGTACGCAAGGATAGGTGAGGCACCCCTTCCCCATGCTTGGGGTGTGACAAAAGTTGTATCACAGCAGTTATGTCCTAGAGAGTCCACAAGTCGTGTCTAGTAGAGGCTTGTTTATGGGTGTATAGTGCACCACACTTATAAGCAGGAGGCTACAGGGCATTTAGGATTGTCACTCTTTTTTCGTACTCTAGATCATGTGGTATATCTCACTTATAAGAATTCAAACTCGTAGCTTCAATTTCATTCGTAACAAGATGATACATATAGTTGGTAAGCGCTTGAATGTGGCTATGGAAGAGTTCAGTTAAAGGAACTCGATTTTTCGTGATTTTTATGCCGAGTAAATGTAAGGTCGGTCAGAAAAATATAAGCATTGTGAGTTACCTTCAACAATAACAGAAGTAGTTTAAGAAAAGGATGAATATCAGAATCCCACTGGGGTTAGAGTTACCCAAAATGATGGGTGGATTGTTTGCGTTAGTTGTCATTTCTGAAGGATATTGCAAATATGCTAATAAATCTCCTTCTGAGACACCCAGATTGTGCACTCTAAAATAGTACATCTAGAAGTGAGTACTACAAACGTACGCACTGGAAGCCTATAAGGGATAAATATTACCTTAGTACGGTTCCCGTCCTTAGTAGGGAGAGAATGTTAAACAACCACAAAAGCTCGTGGATTAAGCAAGGGGAGCTAAAAGAAACAGAATGTCTTGTCGATGTTTTCGGAATAAAGTGATGGACATAAATGTTAGCAAGATATAAGAAGAGAGTTAATGGAAAATTATGAGTAAGACGTGATACATGGATGACAACGGTTAGATAAAAAAATGATAGTATTACAGAGTTTATGGTCAAGGGAAGGAAAATACGAGAAGTGATAGGCCTTGAAACAACAATAGAGTATAGGCCATAAAGTCATACCCTAATTTCGAGAAATAAGTTTGTGACTCCAACGCGACTACCAGAATGAAAAGTTAGACCTCAGAATAATAGAAATCAGTATGGGCTGGTGAAAAAGACAAACTAAACATGAATTAGGGGCTGAGTGATTCGATAGTGGTCGACATCATGAGAATTTCAGATTTTGTTCTGGCGATAACAGAATGGACAACAGACGAAGATTCATGATAAATTCAGAGAATGGTCATTCAAGAAGACGCTTCCCTAAACCAAGCAATGTGAGAAAAGTTAAGCTTAAGAGACTATATGGGCCAGTTATAGTAATTGTCACACTTGCAAATAAGGAATTTCGTTATCCTTAGTACAGAAGGATTACAACAAGGCGAGTAAGGGTCATCGATGATGTGAAAATACGCCGAAAATGAAGATGTAAAACATCTAAGGTATATTGTTGTATCTCCAACTCTTAGTACTCCCCTAAAGGGGGAGGGGGGGGGGGAATATAGAGTGACGTGATATTAAGTCAGGATTAAGTGGTTCTAGTAACTATGGAGTGGTAAAGAAGGAATGCGATAAAAATGAGAAAGGGATGAAATTAAACCTATTCAAAGCCTACAGATATGCTACGATTCCAGAAAATTATGCAAACACGACATCAAGGAGATGAAGTAAGGGTTCCTTCCTGAGATGTTACTGATAAATAAGGAGTCAGTAGCAGACGTAAATTAAGACAAAGGAAATAACCCAAGAAAGATTACGCGGAATATTGATATGTGAATGGGCCAACGAGTAGTTAGTCATTGATTTAGGAAGATCCTAGTTATGGATAGACAAGAGGATACAGACAAATCAACAAATCGTGCATGATAAACATAGTGAACCATAACATGGGGAATTCAGTCTCGCAGATATGACATTATAATACTTGAGGTATATTCAAATAAGAGTTGGAGAAAGTTAAAGGTATTGTATGAGT
Organism: Nicotiana paniculata; assembly: GCA_005239505.1. Taxonomy (NCBI): domain Eukaryota; kingdom Viridiplantae; phylum Streptophyta; class Magnoliopsida; order Solanales; family Solanaceae; genus Nicotiana; species Nicotiana paniculata. Next base: position 28,439 of record ML362945.1, on the reverse strand, counting down.
GTTACAGAAATAAAAGAGGATGCCACTAGGAAGACAGTCAAAATATTAGTTTAGAAGCAACCCTACAAGCACAGGGGTGTAGAGGTAGGAAACTACAGATAACTATAGGTGAGGAAGGACATAAAAAATTCTGTCGGATACGATATAATAAGCTCGCAGCTTTACAAAAGTCAAAAGGTCCTCCCGAAGTAATACAATGAAAGACTAGCTGAAGAAATAAGGAAAAAGCCTTCAACCTAAACATGGTAACTTGAAGGAGAAATGGTCGTGTAAAAACAATCTCACAACAAAATTGTATGCAATCCATAGAAAAGTGGCACCCACCGTGGCTACTGAATGAGAAGAAAAGTCAAAAGTAATATTCGAGATCCTATGAAATTGCACGAAAACTCCGGCATGCGTTGGAACAAAGATAAGCTATGTATGCACACAACAAGGGGCAGAAAGACCAGGAATAATAATTGTTTACATTTGAAGAAAGTTGAGAGGGAACAAAAGGAATTACTCGATCAATGATCCAGAGTACATTATGAATGCACTAAAGATTTCAGACTATTATCCATACAACATATATACTAACATTCATACAGCCGTAGAAGACTCCGGTATAAGTTAGAAATAAAGAATTGAGCCTAGGGAATAGACAAAGGATTGAATTGTTAGAAGATTGTATCATGGATTTTCCATAGTGCCCATGAAAGGCTAAAGTAATAACTAATACCAGGATCCGCATATCGTAATATATCTTAAGACTACATGAAGGCTGATCAGAATGAAGAGGAAACTAAGGAGTTACATCAACCAAATAAATTAGGAGTCTAATTATTGGACCCGGAAAATTATAGAAATCGTGATTAAGAATATTGCAGAATCACTCTTAATATAAGAAGTATAAGAGATATAGTACAGTAGCCATATTCTATAATGGCTCTACGATAAATTCAGTTAGAAAAGTACCAGCATCATAAGAAGTCAATATGAAGCTCTCACCAGATCCTGTATGCACCGAAGCTACAAGTGTTATAACAAGAGTGTTAAGTTGTGGTGTGAATTATACCTATGTGGAAGGCAGCTCATGAAAGAGATAGAAGATATAATGCGAGAAAATAAGGTAAAGGTAAAAAAAAAAGTGAAATACTCAAATGCAGAAGGCTGTGAACAGTTCATACTTCAGATAGAAGGCTAGAATCACGGGGATTCTGTATCCAGGAATGATAGCGGCATTGTCAATGGCATATCTTCCAGCCCATGGTTTCTAGGTACCGAGAGATCTATCCAAAAGAGTAAAAAAGAGTTAGAGATGATGTGATGTCTCGCTTGATGTTCCAGAGTAACATAAGGAAATCTATGGTGCAAAAAAGTTGAAGGGAGGTTGCGAGTAGTATAAATAGATATGTATAGTTCGCAAGTTATAGTATAGTAAAACGTCAAGGTTTTATGACAGGAGTAAGTAAAATAAAGGGCGAGTGAGAAGGTGACGAGAAATGGATAGGTCCTCAGGATTAAGCTCATGAAAACAAGAGAGCTAATGGTTTCTCTAAGTTATAGAAAGCTCAGCATAGCCTCAACGAACTTAATGGAGTCTAAGACCAATAGTATTTGGGAGAGATGGAATCTTGCACTGGTAGTAGAATGAAGGTGTAATTGTGATAGATAAAGGATGACGTTTGGACCTTTGATTGAGTAATGAATTGAAAAAAAGAAGGAGGGATACATCAATTGTAGGGAATTAAAATACCTATGTAAGGTAAATCACATTGGGATGCTATGAAACACGGTTATGGAAGCATAGTATTGCCCCCAGTGGATCAGTCTAAGCATTTCACATTTTCCCCGATGAGATGTCTACCCTAGTGATTACGTAAGAAGTTTAAAGTTACTAGTGGTAGATTGCAGATCAATATTGAGGTGAATCAACAATGGATGGACAAAGTTTACAAAGTATGAGATGAGATTAGGCCATCAGTCTTAAGGATAAGCAACGAGAGTAACCTGGAGTTTGGCAGCAGACCTCAGTAACGATAAATCAATGTAAGAGTTATGGTATAGTATGACCTACCTAGATGCATTAAAGTCATACGGATGTATAAACGGATCTATTAAATAAGGTATAGCAATATTCGTAAGTTTGACAAAGTACCAAGCGAAAAACATCATAACATCTATAGATGCCCAGAGGGACATTTTATCAAGCTCTGTATATTTTTGCAAAGTGAAGCCTGGAGATTGGCTAGAAGTTGGAGCAAAAAAGAGAGAAGAGTTGCATAGGCGCACGTACAAGGTCATCTTCGTACAGGCTGCATGATAGAAGGTAGCAACAATTACGATATTGGAAGGATTCCGACTACAATTCGTGGTGTAAAAAAGAGGCCTAAAGGGGGGAATGCCCTAGCCTTTGGAATTATTCACATAATAGTTTCCTAGATGATAAGGAGAGTACTAAAGTATTCAGAGACATAAGTTATGAAAATGATAAGTGCATCAGTCAACTTTCGAGGACGAATGTTCCAAAGGGGAGAATGATGTTACACCCCATGTTCTCGTACGTGGAAGTACGCCATAAGTAAATTGATATAATCTTGGAAATGAGATGTTACATCCCGCATTTTAGTGCGTTAAAGTTTCGTCGTAACTTAATCGATGTAAGTTCGGGAATGAGATTATTTGTAGATTATATGCATTATGCAACTTCAAAAAAGTGATGAGTAAATTCGTGAAGGTGAGAGAGTAAGAAAATCGAAGAAAATGAATTTCGTCGAAGTTTGATATTTTGGAATAAAATATGGCCCGAGGTATATAACCTGGTATTTATGAACTAGTGTCATACAAGGTACCACATGACCATTATAGTAAGACATATAAAGTGTATTAAAAGTGAGTTGTAGTTCAATTAATTTGAGATAACTACTAATTATGTGAATAATAATTGGGTAATTATGAATTTTTAGTGGGAGATTAATTAAGTAATTAAAATTATGGATAAAGCTTAAGGTGTCCCAAAACGTGGCAGCAAATTAGGTGGGAACTAAAACTCAAATGAGTGATTCTTACACTATAAAGCTAGGTGGCTCAATTAATGAGATTGGTGGCCATGTCATCACCCACTTTGATAAAAACAACTAAGGAAGATGTATAATCTTGATAATCTTATGGATGTAATTCACAAAGCCATAATCTGAACGTGATGACTTCAACAAATATCATACAAGGTTATGATTAAATTCACAAAGAGATCATATGGAATTTGCTACAAAATGTCATACAAGACTACTTAGCAACGTGAGACTTTGCGATTCTAAGAGAGCTCGGTGCAATCTTTCTCAAGAATATCAAACGGATTTTACCCTACTTCGATCCACCGTAACACGTTTTGACATAATTAACGTGTGCTGGAAGGATTGTCAAGAGAATCGGCTCAGGTATGTTAAGGCTACGCCCTTCCTTCATTTTGGCATGATCTCGTACTTACATGTGTTTGATAACGAGGCATAAAGAGAAATTCATACTCCCAAATTTATGTACATTATCCTAGTCTCATAAGTTACAGTATTCCCTTTATCGGGACTTTACATTCAATTGAGTATTGTCTTCTTCCAGTCAAGAGAGTAAAAGGGTCTATATATATACAGTATTACAGTATGTTCACCACCATCGAGCAATAATCGATGGGGAGGCCTCTTTTGGGCAACCTTTGATCAGATGGCAAGTTATATAACGAGCCTACTGTGGTCAAGCGCCTATGAGCGAGCCTAGAATGGTCGAGATACAGAGCCTAGTATGGTCGAGCGGCTATGATAGAGCCTACTACGGTAGAGTACTTATATATACCGAGCCTTACAGGGGAAGACATCTATTTTACTTACTATATTGAGAGAATTGAGTCAGTATCAGCAAGTAAGCATATCTTCAGATTATCTTTGACTCCTATTTACTTCAGTTATTATATTATTAGTTCAGTTTGAGCTTTCAGTTATTCTATTGCCTTAAATACTCAGTACATTATTTCGTACTAACGTCCCTTTTCTGGGGACGTTGCATTTCATGCGTGCAGTTCAGATAGACAGATGGGTAGACCTCGTCAGTAGGTGTTACCCGAGTTCAGATTTATCGGTAAGCTCCGCATCCTTCGGAGTTTTCGGGTCTAGAGGTTTATGTAAATCTTGTGTATATATGTATATATATGTTATAGGTAGGTCGGGGTTCTGTTCCGATCACTGTACATCCATTAGTAGAGGCTTGTAAGCATATCCTGTCAGTTAGCGCATTATATTGAGCTTGTAGGCCTTGTATGTATATTTTGTGGGTTGTCAACTGAAGTAGTTATGACGGCCTTGTCGGCCTAGCTTTATGTTGATGTTTAGTCATCATTCACAAATTGTCTTTCAATGTGGCCCAACAAGGTATGACATTATATGTTCAGAGTTCCTTAGTCGTAAGGATAGGTAAGGCAACGGGTTCCGGTCTCGCATCCCCCCCCCAAGCTTGGGACATGACATACAGAAATTAGCGCTTACCTTGTTAAGCGCATCTAGGAAACTAATACCATAATTTTAATGCCACCTTATATGTCATAACCTCGTAACTGCTAAGGAATGTTATTCATAAACCCGAGCTCTCAGACCGGCTAGCAAAATGGGCCGTGGGGTTAGCGGGTATGATATTGAATACAAACCCCGAACAACTACAATGTATCGAATTTTGGCATACTTCATGGCTAATTTCACACCATCCTTGATCCTTGAGGTTGATAAAGAATTATTACTTGCCATGGGGACAAGCTTGGGGATCTGGACCCTATTCATGGACGTCCATTCCAATGCGAAAGTGTCCAAGTCAGAATCGTATTAAAACCATCCACGACCGAGGTGATCGAAGCCAAGTGTGTATCTCTCGTTGTTAACCAAGTTAAAGGTACATTAGAAGTCAAAGAAGACCAGAAGCGTAGATACTAGTTACAAGTGTTATTACATTGGTTCAGAGAATGGACATTATAGCATGTTCTCCGAGATCCGAAAGTGAGGCATATGCTTTGGCTAACTTAGGATCGTCAATCGACTCAGATGAATTAACTTTGGAACGGTGGTGCAATTGATGAGCTTCATGATAAAGGAAGGTCATGACAAGGTTAAATCAACGAGTTTTACATGGTATTGGAGAAACAAATACATACACTACCTTCAAAAAGGGAAATTGCCATCGAATCCTAAAGAATCAAGGGCCCTTTGATCTTAGGTTGCCGGGTTTAGCTTACTTGAAGTAAACTTGTAACGTAGATTGTTTTTCAGACCGTTATAAAGATGCTTGGGGCCCGGGGAGATTGATTACGTGATGAGGGAAGTCAACTTGGGCAATTGCAGAAACAATTCAGGAGCGGAAGTGTTGGATCGAAAATTTGTTAGGGCCAGATATTACTTGAAAGTAATGGAAAAGGATATGAAGGACTTTGTTCAAAAGTGTAACGAATGTCAAAGGCATGCCATGATGATTTACCAACCAGTAGATCTCCTTCACCCGGTCCTTTCTCCTTGGCCATTCATGAAAATGGGGATGGACATTGTAGTCACTTTACCATGGGCACCCAGAAAAGTGAAATATGTGTCTCCAAGTGGGTTGAAGCACAAGCGTTCAAGACAGTTAGAGAAAATGAGGTCATCGACTTCATCTGGGATCATATAATATGCCACTTTGGGATACCGACTGAGATCACGTGTGACAACGAGAGACATTTTGTCACGACCCAAACCGATGAGCGGTGATGGGCATTCGGTAACTTACTCAACCGAGTACCAACGTAACGTATCTTTTACATCATTATATCCACGTGACATATGGGCCTAACAGGCAAACATTATCATTTATAGGCTCAAAACATAGGCCGACAAGGCCGTACAATCTTTCACGTACGAAACATATGTCTACAAGCCTCTAAGAGTACACAAATGTCATAAAAGTCGGGACAGGGCCCCGCCATAATAATCAGTACATGTCCTAATGTACTGACCACATATGTAACTCCGGAGCAAATGGAGCACACCAACACCTTTCGCTGAGCTGATAGCCTACTTGGAGGACTCTTAACCTATCAATCAGGACCTGCGGGCATGAAACACATCGTCCCCAGGAAAAAGGGGTGTTAGTACAAATAATGTACTGAGTATGTAAGGAATGAAAATCTATAAACAATAGACATGAGAGAAACACACAGTAAAAGACTCGACATGTAAGTCTGAATAAATTTGTAACTAATGAAATACTCATAGTGTCATGCATATGCATATGTATGTCATGTCGTGCGTAGGTACATGTATTCATAACATCATCAAGCCTCTGAGGTCATCTATCATATCATCTCGGCCATTGTGGGCAAATCATCAACATATACCAGCTGATCATGTGGTGATGCGTATATAACGTCGTAACCTTTTTCCCATATCCCATATAAATATAATATACATATATACGTGTATATAAGGCCATCTGGTCATGGGTCAATGAACATGTATAAATTCATGAAATTCATAAGAAATACGTTAAAAGGATTTTCTCGGAATGCCATAAAAACCAATATGCCTTTCGGATAAACTTTATCAAATACGTATTTTCTGAGACCCGTGAACAAAAGATATAAAAATCATTCACATGGGGAATAAAGAATATAGACACCCCTAGTATTTCTATGAATAGAGTCATTTATGAAACTTGCGTATTTTTCTCGTGTCAGCTGTATTATTTGGATCATGCCAAAAAGAAAGAAGGGATAACCTTAACATACATGGGTCGATTCTCTTGACAATCCCTCTAACACACGTTAACTTTGACAAAACACATGACGCCAAGATCAGAGTAGGGAAAAATCCGTTGCTTAAAATACTAAGAATTCTCGTTTGATTCCTTGGAGATGCTGTGAAATCTTGTATGAATAGTTGAAGATACGTACTTATCATTTGCTATATGACTAATGTTTGAGACTTAGGTTAGGTTTGTAATATACAAACATTTATGTTTTGAATGCATATAATAATGGAATTGTGACTTATGTCTCTTAATAATGGCATGACTCACGGTTTATGTGTCTATGCATTACTAAATGGAAATGACTCACTTTCTTTAAGAATTACCACATATCATAGTTACTTTTGAGTCACACTTCTTTGATTATTTTGCTGCCACGTTACTACACTTAACCTTATCCAAAATTTCACCCCTTCTCCTTAATCTACTTATTAATCCCCTACTAATTCAATAATTAATAAATTACCCACATAATTCAGAATTATCTCAGAATAACCCCATTCCCGAACTTATGTTTATTAACTTACGACAAAATTTTAACGTACAAAATGTGGGATTTAATATCTCGTTTCTGAGCTTTCATCAATTTACTTATGGCGTACTTTTATGTATGAAAACATGGGGTGTAACACATTTAATCGGCAGCAAGGTCAAAGTTCTTTGAAGATCACAAAATCAAAAATATTCTATCGACCCCTTTATCACCCGAGTGTGAACAATAAAGCATAGGCAACAAATAAAACTATATTGCATAACATGAAAAAAAGATTAACCGACTCAAAATGGAAGTTGAAAGAAATTCTCCCCTAGGTTCTATGGGCATATCAAACAACTTCGAGGTCGAGTGCCGGTGAAACACTATTCTCTCTAGCCTACGACACTGAGGCTTTGATTCCATTAGAGGTGGGAGAATCAAACTTAAGGTTCTGATATGCTACGGAGACATCAAACGAAGAGGCCATGGCCACAGTATAAATTTAGCATAAAAAAGGCAAGAAGACGCCCTAGTTCGGTTAGCAGCTGAAAATAGCAAATGGGAAGAAACTACAATCGAAGGGTAAACTTTCAACACTTCCAAGACAGGGACTGGGTATTGAAGAAAGTCAAACTGCATACCAATAAAATGAATTACGGGAAACTAGGCCCGAACTTGGAGGGACCGTACAGAGTCACCTGTATAACCGGGAAAGGCTCGTACAAGCTCGAATCAGGAAATGGTGTACAACTATCCAACAATTGTAATGTGGCATACTTATAGCGGTACTAGTGCTAACGTATGAACACATAAATTTCTTTATGGTTTATTACGCTTTGAAAAAACCCATGCAGATACTTAATCGAAGTTAAATTGAAGGATTATGTTTATAAGCACATGTTTCACTCTGTTTCCCTTTGACAGGTTTTTCCCCAAAAGTGGTTTTACGGCAAGGTTTTTAATGATGAAACAGTAAGCGTGCTATCCTAGTTTTGAAGACCGGTCTATCACCGGGGACTACGGATCACATATATCGGATCAATATTAGTTGAGCCCACAAAATTAAGTCTACCCTGAGTTAAGAATCGTAGACCTAAGTTCGGAAATTTAGAAGGCAATCTTATTTGACCTCGAAAGACAAAGCTTAAATATTATGACTTATTGTACGAGTCAAAAGGTATAACGAGCCGTGCTCGTATAACTTGCTCTCCAGGGCAGATAGCCTTTGTATCTTCAATTACTTACACTAAATTTAATGTAATAAAATGAAATTCACATTCTATGCTTAATCGTTTCACATTTGCACAAGCAATGTTATTGTTATGTCACTTAGATGAATAATGGGTTCAAAACCTTCTAGGCCCACGAGCCACCATTAAACGGGCATAAAACCCCAAAAACAGTAATAATCCACGAGATCGTGCCCACCCATGTAAAGACCCCTGAGCCTAGCGGTCACCCCGAACCGGGGACTCCCATACCCTTCTAAATCTCGATTGCACTGAGCCAACAAGGCATGACCCGAACATGTAAAAGCCACGACTAACTTGAAATATTAAGCCTTTAGAGCTTCGGTCACAACATGTAAACGACTCAGAGACATTTGAGTTTGTTAATGAAATGTAAGGCCCTTATACGTTCTAAATCCATAAAATATTACTCCCGAACTGATCAAGTCAACCAGTCTCTAATTAATGCCGTGAAGAGAGCCACCTTCGGCAAAAATTAGTTTTGTTCAAATAAATCATTCGAATATTTCAACAAAGACTTCATTTTATTTATTATCGGCTCCTCCGACGTCAAAGCAACTCGGATTCATCACTTAATCCAGGCCTTATCTGGGCTTTGGAAGTTAATAGATTTAAGAAATTTCAAATTCTTTGCTAAGGCATCAATGGCATATTAAGTCCAAGAAATATATCCTAAGTCGTAAACATGAGCAAATGCAGAAAAGTTAAAGGACACAATATGTATCCAAAGGGAATTTTCATATATATATATATATATATATATATATATATATATATATATATATATATATATATATATATATATATATATATATATATATGTATATTTACCAAAAGGTATTTACAAAGGCATAGTAAAGTAACTCCTAAGTAAAAAGCGTACAAATACAAGAAAAGACAAAAATAAGCTAAGGCATTCCCTGCCTAGTCTTCATCAATGCCCAACTCACTATCCGATCAGTCAGGCTGGTACCTCCCTTTGGCCCCGACTACGAACCTTAGACTCTTCGATCTCGGCCGCTAGGTCAAACCTTGTGCTTGGATCTCCTCGAGATTCTCTCTTTGAGAAAGCCACTTCACATATTCAGCCTTCGTTATTATACCGGCCTCGACTACCTGTACAAAATTCTTGTACTAGACAACCATGTCTTGGTCTATCGAGGCCTCGCTCAAAGACCTATCTAATCTTGATTTTAGCATCATGTACTCTTGGTCGAGAGCATTACGTTTTGCAACAGCCAATGCATGTTGTGCCTGGAGCTCCTCATTCAGCCATGACCATTTGTCGGCCTTCTCGCTCATCACTCAAAGTTGCACTTTTGTCGATGCCAGGTCCTCATTGGTGGAATTTCAATCTGATGCTAGGAGGTCCATTTTTCCCCTTAGCTCATCAACTGAAGCTTGGACCTTATCCATCTCGAACCTAAGATGGTCGATCAAGATTATTTTCTCCTAGACATGCGAGGTTGCGGCACTAGCATTTGCATTTAAACTCTTGATATCAATCTCGAGCACCTTTACCTTTTCAACAAGAAGGGAATGATCCATTTTTTTCGAAGCCTCCTTTTGGGAGTTTTCCAGCTCATCTTATAGGACGAAGCGGTCAACCATGTCCCTAAGAACTTCATCCTTTTTCCCACAGGGAGCTTTGTACATCTCCTTTGGTCGGATCTGCTCCTTTAGCTCGAACTCAAGTTCACTCACCTCCATCTTGGACTGGTGAAAGCATTCATGGTGAAGCACGAAGTCCTGAGACATAAAGAAAGGGAAATCATTAAAATACCGCTAAGGCAAAGTGTATAGTTTAATATAGAAAAAAGAGGAAGGTATAACCTATTCAACACCTGTCGAGCCTCGTTGAACAGACTTGGGCTCGTCTACTTCGTTCATCTGCACTTTTCCCCCTTCATTTACGAAAGAGCGGAGATAGCTGGCCACTCCATCTGGCCGGGATAGCATGCTAGTATCCGCCAGTATTGGGAACATGACGGTCATCTTCCAGTAAGGGTCCACACTGGGGTGTGAAGCTTCTTATCGAGCTTTGAGCTCAAATTCGGGTCACCTGACCCAAGTTGTATGACTATTTTCGGGATCTCTATCATACCGACATCCATACCGTCACAAAACGAGTTGTGAGCTTCATCCATAGCCTAGGATGTGTCAGTTGGTTTTTCTGCAGTAGCTCGAGCCTCATTTAGAGTGGCCTCCAGCCGGGCATCGGTTCTTGAATATGGATGACAAAGTCATCCTCAAGACCAGTTGTTCTCGATATCGGAGGGGCTTCTTGAGAAGCAGTGGCCACATGTTCCTCCTCGAACTCCAGAGATGAGGAGGATTCGGCCTTACAATTGCCTCCCTCCAGGGCTACTAGCTCCTTTGCAATATCGACCGGTTCGTGAATGATAAATTCCATGTCATCATCATCCTCGGGGAAGTCCTTGAGTCGATGAAGATCTTTGTAATCTGGGACCCGGGAACTGGAAGCTTTGTTGGTGCTTTTTCTTACCCTGACCATGATCCTTTTCTTCTTCTTAGCCTTGGCAAAAGCGTGTGGAGTCTGGAGACCTTTTCATCTTTTTCAATTTCCCCTCCTCCTTCGTAGCAGCTCCGATAGTAGGCTGTAGAGAAGTGGAGGGCATTGTAGACAAGGTCGAGGAAACGACCTCGGTGGTTTCCCGAAGTTTAGTATTTTTGGACAAACATGTGGTTGCGACAAACTTAGTCAAAATAATAACAAAAACAACCCAAACTATGAAAGAGTATGTATTTTGAAGCTTGTTAATAATGTAACTAATGGTAATGGACTGGTGTTATTCACATGACCCCTCATTGTCAATTAATGAAACATATCTACTCTTTATTTATGGGTGAGGTCGGATAGAAGACATTACACCGGCTTTCTTGGTTGAATTATCTCGGTTTAGTTCCGGTCGCACTCCCCGAGGTAAGGGCCTGAAAATTTTCAAATCTTACTATTTTTATAAAATATTTAAGTATGAATGGTATTTAACTTAATAATTTAGTATTATGTAATAACAGGTATGAACGGTATTGAAAAACAATAACCTTTACACACATTACGTAGGTTTTGTAATTAATTTATTAAATCATTCCTTAATATTTTTTTTAATTAGCTTAATAATTAATTAATTACAATAATAGTAGTGAATTTGATAATTATAATTTTCACTACATTTTATTAAAATTAATTAACTTTATTTAAATTTATTTCGAAAGGGTTAAAACTAAAAGGCTACAATTGTAATTTCTTAGTTAAATGCAAAGTTGTTGTTACTTAAATCATTTTTAGCCCAAATGTCAAGCCCAATCTAGAATTGGCCCAGTCGAAACACCCTATTTCATATACTTTGGAAATCCATGTCACTCTTTAAACTAATGGGTGTGCAACGTCACCCTCCTCTATCACTCACACAACAAACACAATGAATCCAAGACGTCCATCCTGTAGATTAGCGACTCAAATTTTATCTTTATTTTTCCTTTAATTTTAATATTCAATCAGAACTAATCTCAACAGTTCAAATCATTTCAACGGCCATCATTTTATCTTGTCTTAATATTTTAATACCCAAATTATCAGGGCCATTAATCAAGAGATCCAACGACCTAGACCAATCCCACCCGTTTAAACCTAGAGACCCAACCCCAACTATACTCAAACCCTAATCATTCCACACCAGACTCGACCGCTCCTTTTCCCTTCTTCTCTCATTTCTCTCAAACTCACCAGACAAATCAATCAAGTAAACCTTGCACAAATTAGTGCAAGGTCACGAATCAAACCACAAATCATTCTTATTGTCATCCAATTCAGCGAATCCCGCTATTTTTGTACTATTTCTTTGTTGGGATTCAAATATCCAAATCTGAAAACCCTAACCCCAAAATGAAACTTCAAATCGTCTTCGGTCTTTCAAATCCATGGCATGCATGGCCATCTGTCTTGTCTCTATCCTACAGATCTCGCTATATTTTGTTCGTTTCTACCGTTTAATTTTAAAAGCCCTAATGTTGAAATTATAGACCAAATAGTGAAATCTAAAATCGTCTTTGATTTCCTATGTTCTTTCAAGTCAAAGAACATGAGAAGACTACTTCATCATGAAGATTCTGAACCTAGAGGTCAAACGTAATGACCTCTGGGTTTTGGGGCTTTGTCTGATTCCATCAATAGTTTGCATACCACTCAGGTAAAATCAAACTGTTTTTCACCTCTGTTCTTCTTTGATTTTCACTTGATTTGCTCGATTCATCTACCTTTCGTCACTTTCCACTCACCAATTTGAATACGCCGAGACCCTAGACCTCGAGGAAGTATAAATACGAGTCTAACTGGCTCTCACCTAACAACACCGAACAATCTGAAAACATCAATACATAATACATTAGCACTTATAATTTCTTAATCAGAGCCTAAGTTTTTAATCGATTTCTGATTTCTCCCTTTTCTGATTTTGAGCACTACATTGGTCAGATTCTTGAATCATAGATTCTTAACAGCTAGATAAGAGATTCGTTTGGTTTGCTGCCTAAAAGAAGTTGTTGTTCTTTGTCTTCACTGCCTGCTGGGCTTACGTCCTTTCATGCCCAAACCTAGAGTCACCTATTTCGCTTATCACATTAAGTATACTGACTATTCTCATATGTATATAACATTTGTTATATTTGATTGGATGCTTTCGCTTTATATCCTTTAAACTATATTAACAACCTAGGCAAGAACTAAAGACATAGGATAAGAGAAACATTATGACTCAGTAACAATAATTCTAGTTCGTTAATAATTTCTGTTATTCTGATCTTAATTTTTATGAACGCTTTTTCATTAAGACTTTTGAAACTAAGACAGTGTTGACAAAGGTCGACAGCCTTCTCTACAAAAATCTGAATGATGCTGCCCAGCCAAAAGTTTCAAACAATTTCTTCAAGTTAAACGTGAGATTTGAGAATCAAGATATACCTAAGGCCCACTTCTTTAAACGCATCTACTTTACTTGAGTTATATAAATAGCCACATCATTTTAAAAGATTAAGTTTTTTAAGACATAGCCACATCTTACAAGGTTTTGCAAATACAAACATTATAGATATACTTCTAAAAATTCTTTTAATCATATAGATGTAAATATTTTCTTAAAGGCATTTATAAATATATACCCTCTTTTCAAAATTACATATATTAATTTTTTTTTCATGTGATAGTTTTAAACTAGATATATAATAATCTATACTTTTAAAGCACAAGTTAAGCAGAATATAGACATTGAATTCCTTAAACCTACTCTATGTCTATGGAGCTACCTCAAGTAGATTTTAAGGGGTTCCTAAAACCTTCCCCTTATTAGAAGAACAAGAACCCTTAACTAAAATCTCACAGGTTAGCAGAAAAATAGGATAATGATTTAATAACTAAAAAAGGTACCCTAGTATACCTTTTAAATATTAGGTGGCGACTGTCTTTTGTTCATTAACAGGGAAACAACTAGTTGAATCTTGTTTTTACTCATGCAAAATAGGGTACAACAACATGGCGACTCTGCTGGGGATTTCACACTTAGGTTCTAAACGTAGTAGACTTAGAGTAGACTTGGAATTTAGGATTGTTTGTACATTGCTTTAACTATGTTTAATTTGCAATTGTATGCTTACCTAACTTACTTGATCATTATGTACTTATCTGCTTATTTTTGAATGTTATCGCTATCATCCCATATCTATTCTCACTTTATATATATTTTCATCACACTCTTTTCTACTGAGTATTGGATGCACACCATCACACACAATCGCACGCGAGGATTGTATTTTACATCTCTAAACTTTATTTCAAAATTCTTTATTTTAGAAAATGACTTTGTCGGGTTAACTGACATAACTTATTGCAGTATTCAGTCCAACTCAAAATTAAGGAACACTCTGCTCTAACAAAAATAGGTCATATTGCATAAAACTTAGGTGGATTGATCCTTGGCATCGACACAAAATTAGAAAAGCCACCCTAATGTTAACGGGTCATGCACCCAACGACATGACTTTCGTGGAAAGATGAACTAACCATGACGAGACACTTAATATCTGAAGAAAATATTGATCAAATCATTTTCTCTACCTTCTTCAGAAATGGAGATCAACCAAAACATCCATGAGATCAACATGGTTATAGGAGCACCGCACAAGATAAAGCAATGGTGAAAGAACATCCAACGAGAGCATGGAGATGAAATCAGGACGCACCTAGGAGCATCGAGTTCCTTGATGAACATCCGGACTGATAGGGTGATTACCCATTTGCTGATAGAGTTCTGGGATCCGGCCAAAGTAGTTTTCAAGTTTGCTGATTGTGAGTTGGTACCAACGTTGGAAGAATTTATCAGTATCACAGAGCTGCCATTTACGCTAAGGAGGCTGATTGTACCGGTTAGCATGCGTGGTGGCTTCTCGATGCTTTGGGTATGGAAAAAAGTTGGGGTTTGAGAAACAATGAAGATTGATGGGTAATCCTAGACCTATTGTTTGACAAGTTTTGACATCGTGAGAGCTATGAATGGTGCTTGGGATATTTTCAGTGTGATCGGGCGACATGGGAAAGTTTCTGACCCATAACCTTCTCTTTGGCTCTGCTAAGACTGTTGGTTTTTTTGGAAAAGAAGAGGAAATATATATATCAATTTGTTGTATGTAGTCCTGGAAACATTCCCGGGGAAACCTCCAAGCCACTATGGTACCTATGGTGTCAGCAAAAATTGTTAGAGCATTGTCGGCATGTTCCCGAGGGTATAATTTCTTCAAGGGCAACAACTTGTTGCTTCAGATATGGGCCGTAGATAACTTCTTTAAATGAGAGGCCCTAGTTGACAACTTTGTGGGCGTTAGCAACATGATTCGAAGTTACATTGAGAGACTGAGGCATTGGGTCTCTCTGCATTGACAGGAAGAATTGAGAGATATGCTGACCAATTTAAGCGGAGAGTGGATCAATTGGAAGTTGTCATGTCTGAGCGACATGGAAATTCTAAGGACTCCACAAAAGTATTTTATCGAGATGATAGGACTCGAGAACATCCAACAATACTCAACTCAAAGAGTTCTCATGTAGTTTGGGTTGATTCAGGATGTACCTCCCTGGCTGAGGACAACACTGTATAAAGACGAGTACAACAGGCAGATCCCAATAGCAAGGGTAAAGATGCTTTAGGAGGAGTGGAATGATCTAGTCACAATGTCAATGGGTCAGACTTCGTGGTGCACTCTGAAATATTATGTCTGTATCAATGAAGAATATGAGTTAGCATGACCAAGCATGGAAGGAATAACCTGGCTGGAAAATACAGTGACAGCTTTGCAAATCTATCATGAGATTTTTCTTCACTACCCCGTGACTACCTCCATGCACAACCTAGTGGTTCCGAGGTCAATTAATCACATGCTTCCACCCCGTGGGGATGATGACCGATTGGTTGGATGTATACGAATTAAGCCTGAGACAAAACCAAATGAAGAACCCGAGTTCAATGATGATGATGAAGAATTTGAAGAAAACAAGAAATAATAACCAGAAGAAGAAGAAGAAGAAGAAGAATAAGAAGAAGAAGTGATGGGGAATTATTCCGATGATGGTTATTAGAAGCTGGTTGATTTCACTCATTTTTCCACTTCGTATCTTTTATCTTGAACCTTCCTATTTCCCTAAGGGCGCATTTTTTTAGCCCATGTAATCCTGTGAAGGTTGGAAACAATGATGTAACATTTTATCCCGCCTATTACAATCCAAACAATATCAATGAAAACAAAATTTTCTTCGGATTTGAATGTGTCAAATCTAACGGTTTGTCAAAATCCGCGACTTAGGCCTACCTCCAGCAAAGAGAGGTCCGTTGAAGTTTAGGAATCTCGCTTTCTTTAATACGTGAACTAACTTTTTTGTGTTCCTATATTTGTGCAATTATTGCAACTAACTTCCCTTCTTTTTCTTTTTCTTCTCTTTTCTTGTATTACTTTATTATTGTTACCCAAAAGCAGAAGTTTATTTGTGTTAATCCAAAACTGGTGGAACCACAATACAACTTAAGATTGAAAGGGAATATGTATGTGACAAATAACCAGACCGAACACGCTCTAGTAATAGTTGATAGCCTGGGGCGATCGCGAGAGAAGGATGGTGCACGAAATGAAGAACATGTGGATGGGATGGCCCAGGAGATGGAATCATCGAGGGAGGATGTATAAGACAGTCGGAAATTGTCACATCTGGCCTTGATGACACTCCCACAACCACCTTGTTTTTCTTCTCTAGATGCAATCCCCGACCATTTTTCTTCAATTACTCGCCAAGCAAAAAATACCCCGCCTTTAGTCCTTACCACCCAGATTATACCCCTAGTAACCCCTAAAAACCCACTAAACCCACATACCAAATTATGTTCAAACACCTCAAAATCCACCAGTTTCTACCAACACAGTTCATACCCCTCCTCATGATGGATTCACATTCACTACTAACAAAAACTAGTACATGCCTACATACCGCAACACATGAGCGATATGTTCCTCTCATATGTGCCATTTTGGAACCCACCATCACAACACCCGTCAGAGTCAGGATGCCTTATGAAGTTGATCAATATGCCGAAATGGGAAAGGATGTTAAGTCTAAGGAGGAATGATCAGTTTCCAAACAATTAAGAGCATTGAAAAAACAAATGAAGAACCTTTAGGTCGCTCGAGGGAGCGAAGGTCAAGATTATGAAGATATGTATATCCACCTTGATGTGTACATGCCAATAGGGTACATGCCTCTGAAGTTTCATGTCTTTGATGGGATGAGTGATCCTCATGCACACTTGAGAGCCTACTGTGATAAGCTAGTTGGAGTCGAAAGAAATGAGAAGTTGAGGATGAAGTTGTTCATAAGGAGTTTGACTGGGGAGGCACTTACTTGGTACACTCGCCAAGATCCACGAAACTAAAGGGAGTGGTAGGATATGGCAGAAGATTTCACGAACCGCTTCCAGTTCAACACATAAATTGGCCTTGATCGGTTCGCTTTGGTAAACTTGTAGAAGAAACCGTCATAATCATTTCAAGAGTATGCACGTCGAATGTAGGTCGGAGACTTCCAGAGCACAACCTCCATTAGATGACAATGTATTGACTAACTATTTCATTAGGGCTTAGGAAGGAATCTACTTTGAGAAAATGATGGGCATTATGGGGTAGAAATTCCCTGAACTTATTAAAATGGGAGACTTTTTAGAGCAAGGTATATAGTCTGTCATTGTGTAATCTATGGTTGCATTGCAAGTAGCCAGCAAACTAATCCAATCTAGTTCAATAGGAAGTGGAAAGAAGGAAAAGGAAAAGGTATCAGCAAGCATTCCCTATTACCATCCCAATCTACACAATGGAAACAAATCTTACTCTCCAAGATATCATTCCCCATACCCATCTATTTATGCTATAGTATACAACACAAAACCATACTATAATCCACTACTTCAACATAACCCACCTCGTTCCTATCGCGCCCCTTTTTCTCGCAAAGTCGGGCTTCGACATGTGAACACTCTTTTAAATGGGTATTAAAAGAGAAGAGTCGCCACCTAACAATTATTAAGGTATGTTAGGGCATCTATTTTCGAATAAATCTGTTTGGCTAGTCAACGCCACCAAAGATCGGGTAAGGGCTCAAATAATATCAAAGAGAAGGTGTTAGTCACTCTTCAAGGTCCACAACTATGTCTCCCGGACGAACTTTAAACTATGTGGATTATAATTAGGCAACATGATCAAATAAGTGTAAAAGAAAAAGGGGAAAGAATTTTATTGTGATACAAGGATAATCGATGCAAATCTACAAGGGCATAACTATAACAGTCTATATTAGATGACTAAGTGTATAGAGAGAAAAAGGGGGGGGAGGGGGGTCCTAAGTTTTTCAGCCTAAAGGATCACCCCGTGCTACATAAATAATACTTCGCAACTTCCTTGAGAGAGGGAGTTTTTCATATTATTCAGCAGGCACATACTATCATCCCCTGCTACCCAATTACTATCTTAAAGTTGTTTACCTAAAGTCACTCTAATTCAATTATAAGTCATACACTATGTGTGCACTACCCGTCCCATGCCTATGATCCAGGAGGCATTGGACCTCCATTTGGGTGGTTCTAGACTTTACTTAGATGCTCAAAATGATAAAACTAAGCGACGTTCAAAACAAATTGGAATGCACTTAAGGACAGTTAAAGGCTCAAGTTAGCCTCCGCAATTAGACAACAAATGCGCGCAAATAGATTTTTACGTTGGGCATTAGAAAATTTCAGAACTAGGTGGAATTGAAGTCAGTAAGACCTATAGACATGGTTTCTATATGATCTGATCCAAACATGCTGGCAGTTTCAGATGCAGGGCGCCACTTTAGACCTATAGACATGATTTCTAAACTACACAACTTAAGAGTATATGGTATTGCTATGTTGTTTATTGAGATTACAAATTATAAGTTATTAAAACCTATAGACATGATCTCTAAGTGATCTACGCCATAAGGGGGAGTGAAAACCATTGGAAACACTCAGAATTACTTGTGTATGATTCTATTGGCATGCTTTCTAAGCAAGTAACGATATTTTATAGCTAGGTTCTAATAGTTGCTAGTTGAGAACTGATTCTATAACACTTCTCCCTATATGCATATTTTCTAGGAAAGTGGTAGACATAACAGTAGCTGGTGAATCAATTAAGAACCTATGGACATGATATCTAGATGAGGACCAGTAGAACAAAAGCTAGTATGACCCTATAGTCATGATATCTAATTAACATGCTGCAGTTATGCAAATTGAAGGGCAGTTATTGACATTTATTTCCAATAGGCATGCTGTCTAGTGACACATAGTAGTAGACATGGGAATAAATATAGTACTTAAGCTCATGATTTGATAATAAATAAGTTGTGTGAGTGTGTATGATTTTCCTAATGGCACGATTTCTGCTAGTGTACGTGGAAATTTGAATAGATCATATGACAGGTTAGATAAAATGACAAGTAAATCATATGAACTCTATAGGCATGTTTTCTACCCTTTCACGTAAACTTTAGAACATACCTGTTTTCCCAATTTCACTAACACCCCAATTATTTATTACAGAATTATTACAGTCCGGATGTGGAATATAAGTACAAAGGTTACACAAGAAATTATAGTAGGCTTACAGCATGCCCAAAAGAGCTGCCCAGTATCGTCTGGGCCTTCAGCAAACTCCCTCTTCGCAAATAGAATGCCCAGATCTAAACGGGGACTATGCCCATCAGCATAGCCCAAAAGTCATAAAGGAACTCAAGCCAAACCAAACAATCACAAATTGACCATATGACGTAGAAATCACTTACACAACCCAGTTTGCAGATTACACAAACAATGTGAGGAAAAACAAAATGCTAGAAACAAATCAAATTCAAGCAGCAAAGAGAGTGATCAAAGAACCCCAATTCCTAGTGTCTTAGAGTTCACAAGGGTCTCAAATGGACCCTGAGCAACGCTCACACCAGGGAGGTCAGTGGAAAGAGTTTTGGCTGCCTTGGCTTTCAGCCGGCCAAAAATGATAGATTCGGAATAGTGTAGGTAGAAAATAAGGGTTAGAAAACAGTGATCAAGTGATAGAATTTGAAGTAGTGAACTTGTTTTTTAGAAACAGTAGCAGGGGTGATTAAACAAAGAACATACAAGCCAAGAGAATCAACAAAACTCAAACGAGAAGTTAATATCACAAGTTCAAACACTTAGCATATTGGGCAGAACAAATTTCGTAGGAAGCAGGGGCATCATATTTTCTGAGATTACAAGATTAACATACAAAGGTGCACTACGCCAAACGAGACTAAATAGAGCACTAACTTAAAGGATTTAAAGTCTAATGGTCCAAATTATGTTGAACACCAGAAACTTATATCAATAAGGAAAAATAGTGTCAAACACAAGTTAAGATAGCTACTCTAAAGGTCCCAACTAATCACTAGGGAATACATGATTAAGAAAACCAAAGACATAATGAGTGACAAAAATAGTTATGGGAGCAGGTCATAGCCAGAGTGAAGGTCTTAAAGTAGATTAGTACACCTTATAGATACGAGTCAATCACTACAGGAACCCAGGACAAAGCAGGGAAACAAACTCATGGAAAGCAACCAATGTAAACATTCAAGTGCCAACACATTAGACTAAATGAACTTAAGAGAGTCTAAATTTTTCAAGTTAAGCATAAACATATCTCGGAGCTAGCAGTTTTAGGTGAAAATCAAATGCTAAAGAAGTTCATATCACATAACAAGTTCACTGCTAACAAGCTTGCACATAGACATGGTCTTGAAACACATTAGATTATGAAATTTCAGAGGTATGAATTATGCAAATCATGAACACAGGAGAATGAAATTGCAAAAAACTAAGGAACTTACCAGTTATAAATTGACAAATAGACAAACGAGAAAGAACAAACTCCACAATACTCTGAATGTCACCAAAGAGCAATAGAACCTAGGATCTTAGTGCGTCAAATTTCCCAAGGGCTTCAAATGAACCCTGGGCAATGCTCGTACAAAGAAAAGCTAAAAATCGAATTTTGGTGGCCTTGGCTTTCCATCGGCGAAGGGCCAATGTATAGAACAAGAGAATGAGAGAATAATAGAGTGACAAGCCTTGGTTATTTTAGTGAATCTCGTGATTTAAAAGTCTATCCAAAAGGGGAATAGGGGAGGGATTTATATAGTGGAAAACTAAAGGAACAAACAAGGAAAATCATTAGTCAAACACAAGAAAGGAAAGAATATTATAGTCAATCAAAAATCAGTAAGGAAAAAGGAAAATCCCAAAATCAGTAGCGTGTATATAGACGAGAGATCGTCCAGATCTTCACGAAATTAAGGTAAATCGATACCGTTCTTGAGCGGTAGTTCTAGCCAAAAATAAGGCAAGAACTAAGTAACACCATAAACACGCGTATCATAGTAGAGTAACACAAAATAGGTAAGTAAATCATTGATTGATTCCATGTTTGGGTTGGGATCGGAGAGGGTTGGATATGGTGGCTAGGTTTCTTTAAAGGAAAAAGGGGAGTGTTTAAAGGCCGCTAGAGTGGGGGAAATGGGATTAGGGTTAGGGTGATGGGATAATTAAAAGGGGAGGATGAATGAGGGTTGTTGATCTTGCGAGATCAACCTCCGGGATTAAAAATTGGAATGGGGCGGGTCGTGGAGATGGGCACAGATCGGGTTTTAGATTAATGGGTCATTTGGTTTGGGCTGGGACTATTGGGATAAGGTACTGGGCCAATTTTGGTCCGGAATTTGGCTTAAAACTGGCTACTACTTAAATACACACAATTTATCAAAAATAATTTATAAAAAGAAATTAATAAGTAAATAAAAATATTATTTATGCACTAAAATGATTGAAAATAATAATTTAGCATTATAAAAATATAAAATTCTACTTTGACACAAATAATGTAATAAAAGAGCACTTATGCATGAACATATGCTATTAATAGAAAATTATGTAAATAGCCTGATAATACAAAATATAACTGTATAAAATGAGGTAAAAATTATTATGAAACCTATGTATGGATACAAATAATAAGCTTATATGATTAAGTCATCACAAAATAACTTGAAAGGGTAAGTAATAAATATTTGAATAATTTAAATGACAAAAAATCACTTTTAAAGCTTTAAAATTATTGAAATTGTTTGCATAAATCTTGTAAATTAAATAATGGATGAAAAATGACATTTCAAAAGTCTATATACTATTTGAGGAATGTGAGGCCAAAATTGGGTATCAACAGCTGCCACCATTTAGCCGGGAATGATGAAAGAGTTGTCGGGTAAAGAAAATGATGACCAAGTTTGGCCGAATTGAATGGGAATGATGTGATTTGAAAAATAGGTCGGACCTTGGTTGTTTAGTTTTCTACATATCCCTGGTGTTACGGGAATCAGGTCGTGTGTAGTTTTGGATCTAACGGTGAATGAAATCGATGGAGTTATTACAAGAGTGGTCGCATGTTTCGAAAAGGATCTTTTTGGGTAGGATAGTATCGTAAGCGGAGTCATGAATGTGAATTTGAGACGTTATGGACGTTTCACAAGGAAGAATCTGAACGGTCACAGAGTAAGTGGTAGGCAATTACTGCTGGTTGGTTACATTTGAAACAATTGAAGGATATGAATGTTACGAACGAAACCGGAGCGAAGATTGCTTCCATTTTTAGAATGGTTACCTCCTGAATTACCTGCAAAACTTAAAATACGGTGCATGCGAATATATATATGGGTTATTGCATAAATTTAACCGTGATGCAAATTCTCTTTGGACCCTGAAGGTTGTATTTGGACGGTGAGGATGATGTCCTTAGACCATGACATCCTAGGCCATGAAGCGTATAATAAGGAATTCGCAGGCCATGAAATGGTGTCCTCAGTCCATGAGGATGGCGCCTCTGGACTATAACACCTTTGAATAATGATGTGCAATTTTGAGAGATCCTCTGTCCATAGAATGGCGTCTCCCAGCTATGAGGATGATGCCTTCGGACTATGACACCTTTGGACAAGAATGATGATGTTATAGCCCATGATATGCAAATATATGATGCTTTCAAGGATGATACAAGACAAGGCATAGTCTTGTGTGAGATGAGGGCAGCGCTTAGACCTGGGTGACCAAAGAGATAGTGCTAGGTCTCAGGTAGCGTAGTGGAGATAGTATTTAGTCTCACGCAAGGAAAGGAAATGCTTAGTCTTATGCAATTAGGGAGGCAGTGCTTAGCCTCATGAAAAAAAGGAGACAATGCTTAGTATCGTGCAAGGAACGGTGGTGCATAGCCTCATGAAATTATGGAGGCAATGCTTAGCCTCATGCAATAAGAGGAGACAATGCTTAGCCTCATGCAAGGAAAGGCAGTGCTTAGTCTTATGTAGTTAAGGAGGCAATGCTTAGCCTCATGCAAGAAGAGGAGACAATGCTTAGTCTCATGCAAGGAAAGGCAATGCTTAGCCTAATGCAATGGGGGAGGCAGGGCTTAGCCTCATGCAAGAAGAGGAGACAATGCTTAGTCTCATGCAAGGAAGGCAGTGCTTAGATTATGTAGTTAAGGAGGCAATGCTTAGCCTCATGCAAGAAGAGGATACAATGCTTAGTCTCATGCAAGGAAAGACAGTGCTTAGCCCGATGCAATGGGGGAGGCAGGGCTTAGCCTCATGCAAGAAGAGGAGACAATGATTAGTCTCATGCAAAGAAAGGCAGAGCTTAGCCTCATGCAATTAAGGAGGCAATTCTTAGCCTCATGCAAGAAGAGGAGACAATGCTTAGCCTCATGCAAGGAAAGGCAGTTCCTAGCCTTATGCAATATGGGAGGCAGTTCTTAGCCTCATGCAAAAATAGGAGACAATGCTTAGTCTCATGCAAGGAAAGGCAGTGCTTAACCTCATGCGATTAAGGAGGCAGTTCTTATCCTCATGCAAGAATATGAGACAATGATTATCCTCATGCAAGGAAAGGCATTTACTAGCCTTATGCAGTTAGGGAGGCAGTGCGTAGCCTCATTCAAGAAGAGGAGACACTGCTTAGTCTCATGCAAGAAAGGTAGTGCTTATCCTTATGCAGTTAGGGAGGAAGTTCTTAGCCTCATGCAATAAGAGGAGAAAATGCTTAGTCTCATGCAGGAAAGGTAGTGCTTAGCCTTATGAAATTAGGGAGGCAAGGATTAGCCTCATGCAACAAAAAGATACAACGCTTCGTCTCATGCAAGGAAAGACAGTGCTTAGCCTCGTGCAATTACGGGAGGCAGGGCTTAGCCTCATGCAGGAAGAGTGATGAGAGAGATTGAAGTATTTCTTATTTGGATATGCTTGTGTTTGGTAACTTGTCGTCATGAAGGTAGTTATTTGATATGCATNGGGGGGGGGGGGGGGAGGTTGGTTCGTGCTCTTGACTCCTTGCTTAGACTTCTTTCCTTGAGGCCCTGCTTGAGTCACCCTAGGTAACCTTAGGCTTTCACAGAAACAAAGTTTTCGAAAAATATGTATGCATTTGACAAGTTTTTTGCAAAAATGTAGTTGTTTGAAATGTATTATAGTATCAAATAATTTTAGATGAACCGGCGACTGTGGCTCATTTAGAGACATTGCAACCTACTTGATTTGGAGTTTTGAGGGTTCCTCTCACATTATTGCCCTGTTTAAATGCAATTCTTTGGTTGTTCCACATATGATGAAGTCGGCTAAACTTGCGATCTTGCCCTAGTTTCAGATCATGGGACAATGAAGATTTTATTAATATGTGATCGAAAACATAGGGCTGCCTATGTATCCCCTCTTAAATGGGAATCAGGTCAAGCATAGTTCAATTACATCAAGTGAAGAAATATAAACAATCCTAAACATAGTATCCCTTGACCGCGTTGAGTTTATAGGTTTTGGCCAAATCTCTCTGTTCATTTCTGCAGGTATAAGTGCTCCTCCCGTTAATACTTGATGAACCATGTAAGGACCTTGCCAGTTGGGTGAGAATTTCCCTTTGGCTTCATCCTGATGTGGGAAGATCCACTTTAACACCAACTGCCACGGTGTGAATTGCCTTTGTCTGCCCTTTTTGTTAAAAGCTCTGGCCATTATGTTCTGATAGAGTTGACCGTGACATACTGCATTCATTCTCTTTCCATCAATGAGAAGCGGATCTGTACCCATTCTGCGTCGGTGGGTTCGGATTCTTATATGATTCTTAGAGGATAGATTTCTGCTTCAGCAGGAATAACCGCCTCCCTACCATGGACCAGTAATTAGGAAGTTTCCTCAGTTGATGTGCGAATCATGGTAAGATACCCAAACAGAGAAAATGGCAACTTATTGTTCCATTGCTTGTAATTGTCTACCATTTTCCTTAGTATTTTCTTGATGTTCTTATTGGCGGCCCCTACAGCTCCATTCATTTGTGGCATGTATGTTGTGGAATTCTTATGCTTGATCCTGAAAGTTTCACACATGGCCTTCATTAGATCACTGTTGGTATTGGCGGAACTGTCGGTGATGATTGACTATGGAACTTCAAACGGAAACACAATGAGACCCGAACGAAATCTGCGATGACCTTCTTAGTTACAACTTTATAAGATGCGACTTCAACCCTCTTTGTGAAATAGTCAATGGACACTAGAATGAACCTATGCCTATTTGAAACAGCGGGTTCGATTGGACCGATGACATCCATTCCCCAATCTGAGAAAGGCCAGGGTTCACTTGTTGCATTAAGCTCATTGGGTGGAACTCATTTCATATCAGCATGTATCTGGCATTGATGATACTTCTGAACATATTTGATGTAGTCTGTTTCCATAGTCATCCAGAAATACCCTGCTCTCAGTATTTCTTGGCTAGGACGAAACCATTCATGTGCAATCTGCATGTTCCGACAATGTATTTCCTCGAGCAATTTGGATGCCTCCTTGGCATCGACACACCGTAGTAACCCCATGTTAGGGGTCCTTCTGTATAGAATTCCTTCTCTTTGAAAGAAATGGTTGGCTAACCTTTGGAGTGTGCGCTTCTGAGAAAGGGTTGCATGCTCTCGATACTCTCCCTTTGCCAAATATTCCTTGATGTCTTGGAACCACGGATTTCCATCACTCCCTTATTCAACATGAGCATAGTAAGTCGGTTTTTATGAATTCCTATTGGAATAGGATCGATGAAGTTATTGTCGGGGTGTTGTATTATGAAAGATTAAGTGGCCAACGCATCTGCAAACTCATTCTGAATCCTTGGAACATGTTTGAACTCTATCATTGTGAACCTCTTGATCAGTTCTTATACGCAGTGCAAATATGGCAATATCTTAGTGTTGTTTGTAGCCCGTTCTCCTAGAACCTGATACACCAAAAGATCAGAATCCCCAATTACTAGAAACTCCTAAACATTCATGTCAATAGCCAACATGAGTCCCAAGATGCAAGCTTCATATTCTTCCATATTGTTGGTACATGGAAATCTAAGTTTTGTAGATACCGGATAGTGTTGGCCGATTTTTGATACTAAGACAACTTTGATACCCACTCATTTGAAGTTTTCAGCTTCGTCGAAGAATATTCTCCAACGGTCGTATGCCTCATTGATATATTCCCCTACAAATGATACCTCATCATCGAGAAAATATGTTTTAAGTGGTTCGTATTCTCCGTGTACATGATTTTCTGCCAACGTTTGCATTTTGACCACCTTCTGAGTTACATAGATGATGTAGAACTCACTCAGCAATATCTACAATTTTTCCAACTTACTCGTAAGCATGGGTTTCTAGAAGATGTATTTCAGCAGATCAATCCTTGATATGAGATATGTGGTGTATGAACAGAAATAATGCCTCAACTTTTGAGCTATCCATGTCAAAGTGCAACAGGTGCGCTCTAGCAAAGAGTATCAGGCTTTGTAAGGCATGAATTTCTTACTTATATAATATATCGCCTACTCCTTTCTTCCAATCTCATCATGTTGTCCCATAACACAACCAAAAGGCCCTTCCAACACGGTCAAATAAAGCAGCAGAGGTCTTCCTGGTTCTGGCGGGACAAGAACGGGTGGTTTAAATAAATAATTCTTGATTTTGTCGAAGGCTTTCTGGAGCCCTTCAGGATAGCTGGTTGCAGCATCTTTCTTCAGCATTCTGAAGATCAGCTCTCATAACACAACTGACTATGCTATGAAACAACTGATGTAATTGAGACGCCCTAAAAAGCTCATCACATCTTTTTTACTCTTCGGAGGTGGCAAGTCCTAGACGGCTTTTTCCTTTGACAGGACTAACTCAATCCCTAGGCGGTTGACGATGAACCCTAATATTTTTCCAGGAGGGACTCCGAAGTCACACTTTGGGGGATTCAGTTTCAGATTGTACCTTCGAAGTAGATTAAAGAATTTCTTCAAATCTGCTATGTGATATGTACTTCTTTTGCATTTGAAGATGACTTCATCCACTTACACCTCTATTTCCTTGTGTATCATGTCGTTCAATATAGTTTCATGGTCCTCATGTAGGTGGATCCAACATTTTTTAAACCAAACGGCATCATTTTGTAGCAGTACATTCCCACGATGTGATAAAGGCTGTCTTTTCGGCATCCTCTTCAACCATCCGGATTTGGTGATATCCCGCGAAGCAATCCACAAAGGATTTGAGTTCATGCTTGGCGCAATTGTCAATCGGTATTGTATATTGGGCAGCGGGAAATCATCTTTGAGACATGCCCTATTTAAATCTCGGTGGTCAACATATACTCTACCTTTTCCATCCTTCTTCGGAACCAGCATGATGTTGGCCAACTAAGTCGGATACTCAACCACTCTGAGAACCTTGGCTTTGATTTTCTTAGTGACTTCCACTTTTATCATCAAACTCATATCTGGATTGAACTTTTTGAGCTTCTATTTTATCAGGGGACACAAGGGATTGGTAGGTAGCTTGTGATCCACTAAGGATGTGCTCAAACAAATCATATAATCGTATAATGATGCGTGGCTAGAATTCATGATTTTTAGCATTATATACCTTGCATTTTAGGTGTTTTAATGATAAAAATACACGTCATGTGTGCCTANTTATAGCCAAAACGCCAGGGGTTGCCTGGCGTTACCCAGGCGTTAGACCCATAACGCCAGGGTGCCCATTTCGGTGAGGTCCGAGTTTTAAAGGTTTTTAAGTGTTTGCAAGCCAGGATAGGAGTCTTTTAGATGGGTAGGGTTTATTCCAACCGTATAAATAGACCCAAGAACATATCGTGAAGGAGGGGAGATGAATTTGGGAGCAAAATACACACATAGAATCATTGAAGGAGCAAGGATTATCAGT
>MDKI01178839.1:0-30678 GCA_005239505.1 Nicotiana paniculata | reverse complement strand
ATATATATATATATATATATATATATATATATATATATATATATATATATATATTCTTTTGTACATTCTACTAGTTGCTCATACACTTGTGACACAAGTTCTTGGCACACACATTGGTAGACTATTCTTTTGGGTTGTAATTATTTAAAATTCACTTTCTTTTGGTCATTTCGATCTAACTTGCCTTAGTCACTTTTTAATGTCGAATGCTTATCGATTTAAGTCATGTAAATGTTGGAAAGGTTTTGTTAAAACAAATGGGACGCACTAGATGAATAGTGTTGGCTTGCCTAATATCGTTGTTGGGCACCATCGTGACCTAAAATATAAAATTGGGGTCTTGACAACATGGTATCAGAGTGCTAGGTTCACGTAGTTCTCACAAGTAATGGGCAAACCTAATAGAGTCTTGAAGATCAGTACGGAGACGTTTGTACTTATCTTCGGGAGGCTATAGGGTGTTAGGAAATTACAATTTATTCATCTTTTATTGTGCAGTGATGGTATATTAAATTTCATTCTTCTATTCTCTCACAGATGGTGAGGACGCAAACGGTTGACGTTCCAAACCCGGGAGGAGCTGCTCCCCCCGTTTCTAGAGGCCGGGGGAGGGCACCGTCCAGAAGTTAGGGACGAGGGCGTCCCAGAGCTGCCCCAGTTGAACCACCAGCAAATTCAGCAGAGGATCCTATCGTTGAGGAGCAGGTCAAGGTCCTCGATGCAGATCCTACCCCGGTGGATTTTATTACAGCGTCGGGCTTTCAGGAGATCATAGGCCGTATGATGTGGTTCATGGATACCATGACTCGGGATGGTTTATTTCCAATGGACCCGCCCACATCTCAGGTGGGAAGAGGAGCATAGACCCTTACTTCCCAGGCCCCGGGACATGCAACTGGGGTACATCAGACTTAGGGTACACTACCCGTGGGTGGGGCCCATCCAGTTGCAACAGTAGCACCTGAGCCCAGACCAGCTGCGGATGGCAATCCGCAGAAGTTATTAGACAGATGGACTAGACTACACCCTCCTGTCTTTGGGGGTGAGCTTCATGAGGATGCTCAGGATTTCATTAATAGGTGCAGGGACAAAATGCACAACATGAGGATACTGGAGTCTAATGGGGTTGACTTCACTGCTTTCCAGCTAGGCAGGGCCCGTAGGTGGTGGCAGTCTTATGTTCTTGGCAGACAAACGGGGTCTACCCCTATTACTTGGGAGCAGTTCACGTAGCTCTTTCTCGACAGGTATATCCCACCCTCTGAGACAGAAGAGTTGCGGTACTAGTTTGAGCATCTTGAGCAGGGTCACATGTCAATGACCGACTACGAGGTGAGGTTTTCTAAGTTGTGTCGTCATGCACTCATGATACTTCCTACCGATGCAGAGAGAGTGCGAAGATTTGTTGCAGGTTGCACTCAGGTATTAGGGTCAACATGGCCCGAGAGGTTGAGATGGGGACTCCTTATCAGTTGGTACTGGAGATTGTTCGTAGGATTGAGGGCTACCATCTGAGGAGTAGAGAGCAGGGGCAGCAGGACAAGAGGGCTCTATTTTCTAGAGAGTTTAGAGGTGCTCTGGCTAGGGGCAGAGGTCAGTTTGGGAGGGGCCAGCCCAGCAGGCCCCCATATTACGCACCACCACCACCTCCTCGAGGTGCTCCAGTGAGGCCTTATTTCAATGTGATGCCGGAGAGTTCTTATCGTCCACCAGCCATTCAGGGTTCCTCCGGCGGGCATTCCGATCATCAGGGTTCTTCTGGTGCTTACATCAGTGTCGTGCCAGAGAGCTCATACCACCCCCCAACTATCCAGGGTTCCTTTAGTGGGTATTCAGGGCCAGTCTTCAGGGCAGCAATCTATGGTGTCGAGAGGTTGTTATGAGTGTGGGGATCTAGGCCACATGAAGAGGACTTGCCCCAGGCGTCGGGGCAAAGCAATGCAGCAGAGTCATCAGCCTATGGTTACAGCACCGGCAGTCCAGCCACCTAGAGGCGGAGGAAAGGTTGGTAGGGGTCGTCCTAGAGGTGGAGGTCAGACAGGGGGATTTCAACCAGCTTCTGTTCAGTCAGGTGGAGGCCAGCCAACCGGCGCTCCAGCCAGATTCTATGATTTTCCGGTCATACCAGATGCATTGGCCTCAGATGTTGTTATCACGGTTACTATCTCCATCTGCGGTAGGGAGGCTTCAGTATTATTTGATCCAGGGTCTACCTATTCATAGGTATCATCTTTGTTGCTCATTTACTGGATATTCCTTGTGAGTCTTTGGATACTCCTATTTATGTGACCACTCTTGTGGGCGATTCTTTGGTGGTAGATCGAACTATCGATCTTGTGTGGTCATATTTTGTGGGTTTAAGACCAGACTAAATGTCTTGTTACTTGATA
Source organism: Nicotiana paniculata (assembly GCA_005239505.1). Classification (NCBI taxonomy): domain Eukaryota; kingdom Viridiplantae; phylum Streptophyta; class Magnoliopsida; order Solanales; family Solanaceae; genus Nicotiana; species Nicotiana paniculata. Next base: position 28,288 of record MDKI01178839.1, on the reverse strand, counting down.
TGACTGACTTTGAGGTCATCCTGGGTATGGACTGGTTATCTCCTTATCACGTCATCCTAGATTGCCATGCCAAGAATGTTACTTTAGCCATGCCCGAGTTGCCGAGATTGGAGTGAAGAGGTTCCTCAGTTAGTGCAGCTAGTCGAGTTATTTCTTTTCTGAAGGCTCGACGTATGGTCAAGAAGGGTTGTTTTTCTTATCTAGCATATGTACGGGACTCCACCACACAGTCTCCGACGATTGATTCAGTTCCAGTAGTCCGAGAGTTCGCCGATGTGTTTCCTTCTAACCTTCCAGGTCTGCCGCCATATCGTGATATTGATTTCTTCATTGACTTGTCCCCAGGAATCCAGCATAATCTATTCCACCGTATCGTATAGCTCCGAAAGAATTGAAAGAATTGAAGGAACAGCTTGAGGAATTGCTAGCAACGGGGTTTATCAGACCGAGTGTATCACCTTGGGGTTCCCCAGTGTTATTTGTGAAGAATAAGGATGGGACTATGCGGATGTGTATTGACTACCGCCAGTTGAACAAAGTTACCATCAAGAACAAGTACCCGTTGTCACGCATCGATGATTTGTTTGACCAGTTGCAGGGTTCTAAGTTGTTTTCCAATATTGATTTGAGATCGGGGTACCATCAGCTGAAGATTCAGGACTCAGATGTTCCGAAGACTACCTTCCGTACTAGATATGGAAATTATGAGTTCCTTGTGATGTTCTTTGGCTTGACTAATACCCCGACGGTGTTTATGGATTTGATGAACAGGGTGTTCGGAACCTATATTGATTCTTTTGTTATTGTCTTCATTGATGAAATCTAGATCTACTCACGTAGCCTGGGGAGCACGAGCAGCATTTGAGAGTAGTGCTTCAGATTGCGAGAGCAGAAGTTATATGCTAAGTTATCCAAATGTGATTTTTGGCTAGAGTTATTGCCATTCTTGGGGCATGTTATGTCGGGAGAGGGTATCAAGGTGGATCCTAAAAAGATTAAGGCGGTTTAGAGTTGGCCACGTCCCATTTCAGTGACCGAGATCAGGAGCTTCTTGGGATTGGGAGGTTATTATAGCCGATTTGTGTAGGGCTTTCCATCCATTGCAGCCCCTCTAACTAGTTTGACCCAGAAGGGTGCCCCGTTTTGATGGTCCAACGAGTGTGAGGCGAGCTTTCAAAAGCTCAAGACAGTTTTGACCACAGCACCAGTTCTAGTATTGCCTTCCGGTTCGGGGATGTATACAGTTTATTGCGACGCTTCACGTTGGCTTGGGATGTGTACTGATACAGGAGGGATGAGTAATTGTATATGCTTCATGTCAGCTGAAGTTTCATGACAAGAAATACCCCGTGCACGATTTGGAGTTGGCACTGATTTTTCATGCTCTTAAGATTTGGAGGCATTACTTGTATGGAGTGTCTTGTGATGTTTATATAGACCACGTAGTTTACAACACTTGTTCAAGCAGAGGGATCATAATTTGAGGTAGCGTAGATGGCTTGAGTTGATGAAGGACTATGACATCACCATTCTTTATCATCCGGGCAAGGCAAATGTAGTCGCAGATTCCTTAAGCAGGAAGGCAGAGAGTATGGGTAGCTGGGCATGAATTTCAGCGGAGGAGAGGCCACTAGCTTTGGACATTCAGTCCTTGGCTAACAGACTTGTGAGGCTGGACATTTCAGAGCCCAAGCGAGTTCTTGCATGTGTTGTTGCTCAGTCTTCATTATTGGGACAGATCAAGGGTCGATTATTTGATGATTCGCACCTGGCAGATCTCAGAGAGATGGTACTACAACGTGGTGTCAAGGAGGTTTCTATTGGTGACGATGGTGTCCTGCAACTTCAGGGTCGCCTGTGTGTCCCTAATGTTATTGTCTTGAGGGAGAGGATTCTAGAAGAGGCACACAGTTCATGGTAGTTTATTCATCCAGGTGCTACGAAGATTTATAGTGACCTGGGGGAGCATTATTGGTGACGACGGATGAAGAATGACATAGTGGGGTATGTAGCTAGGTGCCTAAATTGCCAGCAGGTTAATTATAAGCACTAGAGGCTAGGAGGCCTACTTCAGCGGATGACTATACCTGAGTGGAAATGGGAGCACATCACTATGGACTTCGTGGTTGGGTTTCCACGGACAGTGGTAGATCCAGGATTTTAAAGTCGTGGGTTCTCACTTTCTATTAATATAAAAGTGTTATCAATCACTTAATATAAACGCAAATTATACGAACGGGGCGATGAAAAAAATTAATTAGAAAAATACGATTACTATGTCATTACCAAAAATAACTTCCAACCACGAGTCACAATAATAATTTTATCATTACAAAAAAAGGACTTCCCTAGTCAAAACTCACAACTGTGCTCGGTGACTTTTCATATGTTGAAAACGATGAATAATAGTGTCATTGTTAACACTTGAAAATATCTTACGCTCTACATAGAAAACTAAACAACTATTTAAAAATTCATCACCAATATTGTTACGAAGTTCACTTTTGATATAGTTCATGGATGAGAAAGCTCGTTCCACAGAAGCTGTAGCAACAGGAAGAATGAGATTCAACTTGATAAGCAAATAAACAAGTGGCCAAGTTTGATGTAGATCTGACTTAACCAACACTTTAGCAAGATTACTAATTCCCTTCAAGCCAAAGAACCTCTTGTCAACACCACGGGCATAAACTATAAAACTATCAAGCTGACAACTGAGATCTCGAAGCTTGTTGCTATCAAACTCATTCAGATAATACTCAGTCAATCTTATTATTCTATTCTTATCAAAATTACTAAATGAATTAACTGGATTTAAGCTAGCCATACCAAGGAGTAAGTCAGTACTCACAGCATTGAAGCGTCGATCAAGCTCTTGAAAATGCAAATCTATAATAGCATAAAAAATGTCTACACGCAAATGATGAGAATTTGTAACATCAAGAGCTCTACGCTTCGACTTCCCAGGAAAGTAGCGAGCCTACATCTTTGGAATCATTATATCATGTTTATCACAAAAAGAAGAGACATCTTCCATTAAAGATCCAAATTCACTATTCCTCATTGTTTTTAACCGTTGCTTTGTAAGAGCAAGGAGTCCCATAGCATTGTCAATATCTTGATCCATCCTTTGTAATGCACAACTCAACTCATTTGTCATTGTTAAACTTTTAACATCTAGTGTAACATAAAAGCAAAATCAAATTCCTTAGTCTTACCCATAATACATTCAGCAATAATTCTGTCGGCATAGTTTGGACATTCACGTGCAGTAAATTCAAAAACATGAATAATTGATGGAAATATGACAATAAGGTTATCCAATATTTTATAATGAGAACCCTAACGAGTATCACCTAGTCTTTGAAGCCCACGCTCTTGATTTAATCCTCGTTCAGTATGCATTTCACCTGATTTGAGCAACTCTTCTAACTTTTCAGTCTGATGTTCTCGAAGCAAATCCCCGCTCTTAAAAGATGCTCCAACAATATTTAAGACATTAGTAACTATACAAAAAAAGTCATCTACATATGAATGCTTCTTTGCAAGAGCCACAAGTGTTAATTGCAATTGGTGAGCAAAACAGTGAATGGAATATGCTGATGGAGACTCATTCAAAATCAAAGTCTTAACACCATTTAGCTCTCCCTGCATGTTACTAGCCCCAGCATAACCGTGCACACGTATTTGTGTTGGACTTAATGAGTGATCAGAAAGAAAAGAGCAATTGCCTTTTTCAATGACATAGACGATGTATTACTAACATGAACAATACCAACAAATCTCTCTATGGCTTCGCCTTATTTGTTAACATATTTCAAAACAAGTGCCATTTTCTCTTTGTGTGATATATCTTTTGATTCATCAACTAGTATCCCGAAAAAATCCCCATTCAGGTCTTCAATGATAGCTTTGATTGTTTCTTTAGCACAAGCATCAACAATATCTTTTTGAATACTTGGAGAACACATCATTTCATTTCTTGGAGCATTTTCTAATATAACGCTTCCAACATCTCGTTCAATATCTCCATACCATTGCAAAAGCTCAAGAAAAATACCTCTATTTGTAGAAGATTGACTCTCATCATGCCCACAAAATGGCAAACCTAGTCTCAAAAGAAATCTTGCCACATTGATTGAAGCACTTAAGCGACGTTGAGACTCACTTTTTTTCTTTCTCAGATTGTTTGTCAAAGGAAGTGCGAATTGATTGTGATTGATTCATTAAATCAAGCATCCTATTGAAACACTTGTTGTGGATGCTATTTACTTCTCCAACATGATATTTAAATCTTTCAATAGCCTTGTTCCAAGCTTTAAAGCCATTTTTTGTAAAAGCATCTCCTGTATTTCCATGACTTTCATGTTCATTTCTGAACAAATAACACGAATAATATGCAGCATCTTTTGATACACTGTACTCCAACCACTTAGAATGTTGACCCTTAAACCAACCAAGACAAAACTGGCACATTGTCTTCCCAAACTTATTCTTAGGAAAATCATGATTCAGAGGCTGGCAAGGCTTTTTTTGAAGATAATGTCTTCTAACTTCATCACATATATTAGGGTTGTATTCTGTAATAGGTTTTCTATCTCTTGGATCAATGTTGAGAGATTCTAAATGATCAGAAAGAAATGTGTCCCTCTGAATTTTCGGAGCTATGGATGAAGCAATAGATGGATTAGTAGAACTAGAACTTGGTTTCCCAACATTCGTTCTTGTGACAAACCTATCCATCTCGATTCACAAAGATTGATGAAATATTCCTACAGAATAAGATTCAATTTTATTCAATTTTACCTCATAATTCAATTCAAATAACTCAACTAAATCCTATTGGAGAACTCATGCCCCTCTATAATAATACAAATAATAAAGAAATAATAACATATTTAACCACATTGCATCGGAAAATTGATCACCTTTCTTTATCACTAAAAATGTTAGAAATATTTATTCTTTCGAAAGATAAGATGAAAACTTACAAATTTTTGAAGCAATGAGACAATGAGGATAAATTCATCAATCACCCAAACTGTTATTTTTTGGGAAAACACAAAAAAGTGTTATTTTTTGGAAAACAGAAAACGTTGCTCAGTATTTTCCTTATTTTTTGGAAAACACAAAACCTTGCCAGTCTTTTCCTTATTTTTTGGAACACACAAAATGTAAAAAATGTTGCCAGCGAGATTTGATCCTGCAATGTACAGGTATCCAAGCGCCCGAACTTTGGCCTACGAACCAAAGCACCCATTAAAATTTTTGGCTAATGGGTGCTTGCTAATATATAATATCAGTTTTACAAAATTTCTATATTAGTATACCAAGTCCCCGTCGGAGTCAGTGGGTGCTGCAGCACCCACAACCTTACACGTGGGTCCACCCCTGACACGGACTTTGCGGAAGTTCGATGCAGTTTGGGCTATTGTAGATAGGTTGACCAAGTCGGCACACTTCATTCCAGTAGCCACTACTTATAATTCAGAAAGGTTGGCCCAGTTCTACATTCGGGAGATAGTTCAGTTGCACGGTGTGCCTGTGTCCATCATATTATATAGAGGTCCTCAGTTCACTTCGCATTTCTAGAGAGCCGTACAGAGTGGGTTGGGCACCCGCATAGATCTCAGCACAATATTTCATCCACAAACCAACGGGAAGTCAGAGCGGACAGTTCAGATATTGGAGGACATGCTCAGGGCATGTGTGATTGACTTTAGAGGGCAGTGGGATCGGTTCTTGCCCTTGGCCGAGTTTGCTTGCAACAACAGTTATCAGTCCAACATTGAGATGGCTCCATTTGAGGCCTTATATGGTCGATGATGTCCTTCTCCCATCGGGTGGTTTGAGCCTGCCGAGGCTAAGTTATACGGTACTGACTTGGTATAGGATGCCTTGGAAAAGGTAAAGTTTATTCAGGAGAGGCTTCGCACAGCTCATCCCAGATAGAAGAATTACGCAGATCAAAGGGCGCGTGATGTATGATTTATGGTCGGCGAGAAGGTTCTCTTGAAAGTCTTGCCAACGAAGGGCATTATGAGGTTCGGGAAGAAAGAAAGTTAAGCCCAAGCTTTATGGGTCCGTTTGAGATGTTGAGGCGAGTTGGGCAGGTTGTTTAAGCTTGCTCTACCTCCTAGCTTATCAGATGTTCATCCAGATTTTCACGTATCTATGCTCCGGAGGTACCACGTCGATTTATCTCATGTGTTAGAATTCAGTACCATTCAGCTAGACGAGACTTTGGGCTACAAGAAGGAGCCAACTACTATTGTTGATAGGTAGGATCGCTAGTTGAGGTCTAAGAGGTTTTCCGCCGTGAAGATCCAGTGGAGGGGCCAACCAGTTGAGGAGGCGACTTGGGAGTCCGAGGAGGACATGCGGAGTCGATATCCATATTTATTCAGCACTCCAGGTATGATTCTAGACATGTTCGAGGACGAACGTTTGTTTAAGAGGTGGAGAATGTAACGAACCGACCGGTCATTTTGCTTTTTAGAACCCCGTACCCCCCTAAATAATACTTCCCGTACTTGCTTTTATTGATTTATGACTTGTGGTGATGGTTGGTTCGGGATTTGGAAGAGTTTGGGTTGGAATTGGAACACTTGGTTCCTTAAGGATGGCTTAAAATGCCAAGTTTGACTTCGGTCAACATTTTGAGTAAACGACCTTGGAATCAAAATTTGACGGTTCCAATAGGTTCGCATAACAGTTTCGGACTTGGGCATTTGTTCGGAACGGGTTTTGGATGACCCAGGAGCGTTTCCGCGCCAAATAGTGAAAATTGGATTCTTGAAATTTTTGAAGTTCTATAATTGTGGTTTGGAATGTGTTTTGATGATATCGAGGTCCAAATGGAATTCCAAGATCGGGAATAGTTTCGTAATGTCATTTAAGACTTGCACGCAAAATTTGGTATCATTCCGAGTAGTATAAGTATGTTTCGGCATGTTGGGAGTAGATTGAAGAACTTAAAGTTCCTGAATTTGATTCAATTGGTTTTAGGGTGTCATTCTTGGATTTAATGTTGTTTCGGGCATTTCAAAGGTTCGGCGAGTTTGTTTTATGATTTAGAACATGTTGGTATGATTGGACGGGGCCTCGGGGACCCAAGATTCCATTCGGACGTCGCGTGAGGTGAGTCCAAGCTCAAACTGAGCTGCTGGTGCACCAGTTCTGGTGCGACCGCACCTGCGGTTGGCCAACTGCAGGTGCGAGACCGCAGAAGAAATTGATCCTACGCAAGTGCGGCCAAGGCGAGGAGCCCAGGAACCACAGATGTGGCTCCTCTTCCGCAGAAGCGAAACCACAGAAGCGGCCCCCAGACTGCAGATGCGGCCTAGCCAGCTCGGTCAAATTCGGTAGATGCAGACCTTTCCTCGCAGAAGCGTGACCGCAGATGTGGTCCCCTAACAGCAGGGGAGGAAGTCGCTGAAGGCAATGCCTTCATTTAATACGGGAAATGTGTCATTTTTCACACATTTCATTCATTTCTTGGGCGATTTGGGAGCTTCCAAAGAGGGGATTTCGGCCTAGCATTGTGAGGCAAGTTATTCCTACATAATGTGAGTATAATACCTAGTTTAGGGGTAGACTACACCATGAAAAATTGTGAAAATTATGCGTTTAAAGCAAAACCTAGGGTTTTGATAAAAATAAGATTTCAACCACGAATTTGTTATAGAAACTAGTGAAAATCATATATTCTTGATCCTAAGGTTATGGGTAACGATTTTCTTCAAAAATTTCCCAAATTCGGGCATGGGGGCCTGGGGGCTAATTTTAGGAATCTTGCAAACTAGCTTGGGTAATCACTAAAATGGGGGAATTATGAACTCTTGAGCATAGCTTGATTAGTTTATATAATATTTGGCTAGTTTCGAGTTGTTGGGCATCAAATTTTGAGGATTGAGCGCATTCTTTAATAGGGAAGTAGGCTCGGTACGAGGTAAGTCTCCTTTCTAACCTTGTAAGAGGAAATTGTCCCAAAGGCGAAATAATTAATTATGTGCTACTAATTATGGGGGCTATGTACGTACGAGGTGACGAGAGTCCGTGCGTAGCTATTATTATGCTTAAGTCCGGGTAGTCTAGGACCCAAAAGCATGCATACTTGTTATACTTGAAACTTTTTTATTAAATTAACTTGCTTAGATCATATAGAGCTTGGTAAATAAATTCTAAAATATTGAACGTTATTTTCTTGACCGTTAAAGAGAAGTTGACATTTCTTGAGTAATTTTTTTCTTGATAAATTCTTGATTTGCCTGCTTGATGTGCTTAATTGTGTTGACCGGGTCGCATGGATGATTCACGAGCGGGGTAATAGATGCATCTATGGTTCGTGTCGTTCGACCCTCCAGCAGTGCACATTATATTATTATATTGGATCGGGTCGTACGTCCACGACATTATCTGCGCATGCTATTTGCTTGGCACTTTTGTGATTTGAATTGTTTTAAACACCTTGGAATATAAATTATCAACTGAAATGATAGAAATTGAAGTGTGTGTGTGTCTATATATATATATATATATATATATATATATATATATATGGAAAAGCTTGTCATTTACTGTTATTTTTTGCTATTTAGCCTTGATATCCATGCTTAGCCTCATACTTAATTATACTGTTTGGCCCTAGTAAGCGTCAAGTCGACCCCTCGTCACTACTTTTTTGAGGTTAGACTGGATACTTACCGGGTACATATTATTTATGTACTCATACTACACTTCTGTACTTAATAGTGCAGGATCTGAGTGCATCTAGCTACCTGTTAGGAGCGCGTTCTTGATACTTGGGTCGAGATTCCACGGTAAGATGCTCCCTTGATGCCGTTTAGCAGCGTGTTGGAGTCTCCTTTTTGATTTTTGACTGTCTATTATCTTTCAGACAGTAGGATAGATATATTCTTTTGTACTTTCTACTAGTTGCCCATACACTTGTGACACAAGTTCCTGGCGCACACATTGGTACACTATTCTTTTGGGTTGTAATTATTTAAAATTGACTTTCTTTTGGTCATTTCGATCTAATTTTCCTTAATCACTTATTAATGTAGAATGCTTTCAATTTAAGTCACGTAAATGTTGGAAAGGTTTTGGTAAAACAAATGGGACGCACTAGATGACTAGTGTTGGCTTGCCTAATAGAGTTGGGCGCCATCGCGACCTAAAATAGAAAATTGGGGCCGTGAATAGGAGGTTGGCAAGGCCATGTACTCTCCCTTGGTGGAAGATCTACTCCCATAAAACATGTGCTCCAATCCCAAACACTTCATATTCTTGCAGTTGTTACCCCTCCCAAGACAATTCTCAAACAATTGGATATTTATTTCTCCAATTTCTTCTGGGTCAAATCTGAAAACATGAACAAATACCATTAGAGCTCTTGGACGAACATTTTTTATCCTACTGATGAAGGCGGTGTGGATTTTAAAAGTTTTACTGGCTTATGTAAGACTTTCTTTACCAAAAGATGGTGAAGGTTTCAGAGCAGCAAACAACCTTTGGGTAAAATTTATGAGAGCTAAAAACTCCCCGAGAAGCCACCATGTTGCAAAGGTTTTGGAATCTAAACATTCTATTGCCTAGAAGGAAATGATGTATATCAAAAAAGATATTGAACCTTATATCCTATGTAATATCAATGATGTTGATAGTTCCTTTTGGTGGGATAATTGGACACGGCTTGGATCACTAGGTTCGTATGTCAATGGTAACAGAAAACTTGGTAATATGAAGATCAGGGATTATATTAAGGATGAGGTGTGGGATATAAACATTATATCTAGGCTGGTTCCTAATAATCTATTGAATCATATTAAATGTATTTCTATTGGCAATAGACAGATTAATGACATTCCTGTTTGGACTGAGATTTCTAATGGGACCTTTATTTGTCCTATGCTTTAACTGCATTAGGAACAAAAGGGATATGGATAATATGTGGAAAGATGTCTGGAAGAAGAATGTCCAATTTAAACTGCCTTTCTTTTTTTGGAGAGCTATTAAGGGTAAGTTACCTGTGGATGAAATCATAAAAGGATTTGGTCATAATATAGTTTCCAGATGCTCTTGTTGTCGACATCCTAAGAAAGAAACTATATCTCATATTCTTCTTACTAGTGATATTGCTTTTCTAACTTGAAATTTCTTTGCGGGTCCTCTGGGAATTAAAGTAGCATGTCATTCAATTGCATATAATTTAAAATAATGGAGGAACAGTCAGAATAATAATGATGTCCAAAGAAACTTATGTCGAGTATTTCCTATCTTTATTTGTTGGGAACTATGGAAACATAAATTCTCAATTAGGTATGGAAACATAAATCCTATGATTGCAAAAGCAGAGTCTTTAAGTAGATAAAGATAAGATAATAAGCATCTTGCTTGCTTTACAAATCGACGTCGGATAAGACACTCTATTTTATTTCATATTAAGGTATACATGAAGAAGAGAGGAGCTACTATGGATATGAAATGACAATGGCATCAAATTTTCTCTTACATGGAAAATTATAGGCCAAGAATCACAAGCACTCCAGTTATATAGAATAAAAGACCGGGAGGTTTGCTAAAGATAAATACTGTTGGAAGCGGTAATATTACAAAGAAAACTGTAGGAATTGGAGGGGTGGTTAGGAACATAAATGGAGATTTGATCATGGCTTTTGCCGAAGCTTTTCGTTTCTGCACTAACAACCAAACTAAATTTCAGGCTGCACTTTATGCTCTTAATTGGTGCAAGCAAAACAATGCAACCAACTGCATCCTAGATATGGATTCTCTTATGACTGTCAATATGGTGAAGGGCGTTTACAAACCTTCTCGGGAGCTTATAATTGACATCAAGTACCCCAAATCACACAATCCTTGAACATAGAAGTCCATCATTGCTATAGAGAAGGAAATAAAACTGTTGATGCCTTAGCCAAATTTGGAGCCAACTCGCAAATTTCTATAGAGGTAAGGATTTTCTCTCAAGTTTCTGAATTACCAGCTGAAGCAAGGGGAGCTTATCCAATGGATAAGGCACAATTCCCATGTTTTAGAATTAGATATAGGAGGGACGGTACAAACTCTAATGGTGACTATGTATGTAATTAGCCGCATATATTTTTATATCCTCTATCATTGTGGACCGGGAATTAATCCCTCCCAAACTCTCAGTAATCACCACTCATGTTCCTCTCCTTATAGGATTTTTTGTGTACTTAGTAGAACTCTAAGTAGGCCTAACTCTAATTATGACCCAAAGGAGATCAGGCACTATGTCCCTCTCCTCCATGTATTCACTTTTTGGCTTTTGGTAATATACAGGTAAAGGGCCATGCCTCAACCCCTACACTTCTATGGTGACTTTTATTTTTTTTTAAAAGTGTAATTTAATAGTTGAGTTAATTGGTTTGTGTCATTACATGGTTATAGCGATACTAACTCCGGTGTGGTTCTCTTCATGATCGCAAATCTAATACTGATTTAATTTGTCAATTTACCTTGGTTCTCATTTGAATTCTCGGGCCTTAGAAAGCAGAAGATTGTGTCTCGGTTGGGTAATAAAGCGGAAAAGTTACATTGTATAGCTGTTATAAAAGTAATAACCGATAAAATGTATAAATTTTGTATATATATACATTTGTATGTTATACACAAAATTATATATTTTATACATTTTTTCATCTACCATATATAAATAACACGAGGTTAAAGTGATAATATCCCTCATAAAGTGTGTCGGGGGAGGAGGGGGTGAATGTACGTTGACCGACATAACTTCGTCAAAAACATATGGTATAGAAGTTACACAAATAGTAAGAAACTAGAAAGTTCACGGGATCAATTTTCTTTTCTTTTTTTCTTGTTGCTCTAAGCCCTCATAATTGATCAACCCTCTTCGTATAAACAAAGTCAATTACCGAAAATCCAAATAAATTAAAAGTGCTTGTTTGCTTAACTTCATTATTAATAAAGATCAAAATAAAGCCCAAAACGTACAGAACTATCTTATAATTTCTTAATAATATCCCAAGAAAACTCCATAAAATTTGTTTCTAAGATATTAGAAATATGACATTTGTATTTCAAATGGCTAATAAGGTAATTGTGTAATTCATTTTGATCGGAGGAGTGCTTGATAGAGACGTTTAAAATTGAACCGTAACGTAAATTCAATCGCGAAATAGATTTATTAATATTGGATTATCGAATTAGCATTTGAAAAATGATTGAAATTCTGTACAGGGGTGTACTCAATTTCCTTATAGGATTAGGTGTAAACCCATAAAAAATTATTAAATTACATTTCTACCATATATATATATATATATATATATATATATATATATATATATATATATATATATATATATATATATATATATATATAGTAGTTCACAGTAGTTCATAGCATGCTTCTAGGAAGTCTCATTTTCATTGTTTCAAGCTTGAGCTACATATATAGCTACATGATTATATGTGTATACGGTCGAAGAATCAAATAAGAATACTAGATTGGAGTTTTACAGATTCTATAAGCATGGGAGTTGCCTCGAAGGTAAGCTCGTAATGGACCAAGCTCGAGTTTGAAGATAGAATATTTAGCATGGAAATCGAGGTGTTCGTTGGAGATCGAGACCGAGCATGACTAACTTTAAGTGAAGTGTGATAACGGAATGACGAGATATTAGCAACCGACTGAAGATCTCGATGGAAATTCCGGAACAGATCGAATCAAGCGGTTATTGACGCCAATCGTGAAATTTATTTCCGTTATTAGAATTGTATCTTATTTAGGATTCCTCTGGTATATAAAGAGTGATCCCATTCATTTGTAAGGCCATCATTATTCACTATTAAAGAATACATACGATGCTCTCTATTTCACTTACTATCCATTATTGTTCATCACTTTTTTTACTATTATTGTTATCCAACCTCGAAACCATCTCAAATCGAGGTCGAACGCACTGCTAGAACACTGGTTTGATTTATTTTATTGTTTAATTTATTCCTCTAGTTCATTATTTGTCAATTAGTATTGGATTTGATCACGTACATTTAAAATCACAATATAAGTTTAATTGTTACTCGAATTTTAGGGTAAACAGTTTGGCGTCCACCGTGGGAATAAGGATAATAGTGATTGTTCAGTACTGATTCTGGTAAAACACACTATTTTACGCTTGTTCTTGTCAAGAATTTTCACTTTCAGGTTAAAACATGTCAAGCTCACAAAACGCATCCACACATAGTGACAATGGCCTCGGACTTCACGGGGAAACCAAAAAATGTGATTGCTCCAGGAATCGAGGTGCCACAAACTAATCTCGGAGGAGCATCGCCTATCAACCCAGTCGACGTCAGTTTACACGCTGCTCTGAATGCATACCTAGGCACAGATCTCGAGGTGAGTGTACACAGAGAAGGCTGGTCTGATAGCCAAGGTACATAGGGCAGAGGAGATGAAGGAGTCAGTCTCCAAGTGATATTCGAAATGATTCAGGCTCAACAAACTGCCATTGCTCAGTTACAAAATCAACACACAACTCCAAATAGGGGCGAGCTGGGGATTACTTGCCATACCGAGCCAGTACCGGAAAGATCGAGTAGTAACACATCGGAGACTGATCCAGCTGTAATGAAAATGATCGAGGAGCTCACCAAGAGAATTGATTCAGGAGAGAAGAAAATCAAAGCCAATGATAAAAATTTGGAGACTTACAACTCCCGAGTTGATCAGATACCGGGGGCACCACCAATCTTGAAAGGAATGGATTCGAAGAAGTTTGTGCAAAAGCCTTTCCCTCCGAGTGTGGCTCTGAAGCCCATTCCAAAGTTTCGTATGCCTGACATACCCAAATATAACGGGACCGCCGACCCCAATGAGCATGTTACCTCTTACACATGCGCCATTAAGAGTAATGATTTGGAGGATGACGATATCGAGTCTGTGTTGTTGAAAAAGTTTTGAGAGACCCTGTCGAAGAAAGCAATGATTTGGTATCACAACCTGCCATCAAACTCCATCAATTTATCCGCCATATTGGCGGATTCTTTCATGAAAGCACACGGGGGGCCATAAAGTTCGCAACAAGGAAATCGGACCTCTTTAAGGTAATACAAAGGGATAATGAGATGTTAAGAGAGTTCGTGTCCCGATTTCAAATGGGGCGCATGGAGTTGCCACCGGTCACAAATGATTGGTCCATTCAAGCTTCCACCCAAGGGTTGAATGAAAGGATTTCGATAGCATCACGTCAGTCGAAACAAAATTTGATCGAGTACCCAGCTATAACTTGGGCATATGTACATACTCGATATCAATCAAAGATCAGGGTCGAGGACAAACAATTGGGAGCTCCTTCCGATTCAGTGCATCCAAACAGGTCGACAGGAAAAAATGAGAGGGATGTCGACAGGGAGCCAAGCTCGAATAAAGACCGATACTAACCATATACTGCAGATCAAAGAAACAATGGGCTAGGATGTAATTCCACCTGGAATAATCGAAGAAGTGATCGAGGACAACGTTCTCAGGGACTTATGAGCAAACTGGTTTTGACAAGTATGCAGATCCCATAGAGGCACCTCGACTATCGGAATACAATTTTAGCATTGATGCATTAGGCATTGTATCGGCTATCGGAAGAATCAAAGACACTAGGTGGCCCATACCCATACAGACTGATCCTTCCCAAAGAAACCCAAATTTAATGTGCAAATATCATGGCATGCATGGGCATAGGACCAAGGATTGTAGGCAATTGAGGGAGGAGGTAGCCCGTCTATTCAACGAGGGCCACCTTCGAGAATTCCTCAGCGATCGAGCTAAGAATCATTTCAGGGAAAGAGACACCAATAGAAAGAATGAACAGGAAGAACCCCAACACATCATCCATGTGACCTTCGGTGGAGTCGACATTCCATAGGGACCCATATTCAAACTCACTAACATATCAATCACTAGAGATAAATGAACCCGAGATTATGTGCCCGAAGGCACCTTGTCATTCAATGACGAAGAAGCAGAAGGCATTTCTCAGCCCCACAACGATGCTCTGGTAATTTCTATCTTATTAAATAAAGTTCAAGTTAAGAGTGTTTTATTAGATCCAGGTAGCTCGGCAAACATCATCCAATCAAGGGTCGTGGAACAACTCGACCTACAGGATCAAATCCTACCTGCATCTCGAGTCTTAAACGGCTTCAATATGGTTAGTGAAACAACTAAAGGGGATATTATCCTACCGGTGAACGTGGCTGGAACCATTCAAGATACAAAATTCCACGTAATCGAGGGTGACATGAGATATAATGCACTACTCGGAAGGCCCTGGATCCACAACATGAGGGGAGTACCTTCAACTCTCCACCAAATGATGAAGTTCCCGACGTCGGATGGTGTAAAAATAGTTTACGCAGAACAGCATGCCACAAAGGAAATGTTTGCGGTCTATGAGGTAACACCAATATTGACACCATCAACCTCGTAAAGGTTGAGCTTTAAAGGTAAACAAGAGGCCAAATAGCAACCACCGCCCCCAGCCTCGACCAAATCGAAGAAACAGGTAATAGAAGAAGAAGAGGAGGATTTTCTAACCCCTCGAACCTTGTTGTTCCCAAAGATTAGGACGCCACCAAATCAATGGTCGAAGAGCTGGAATAGGTTCTACTAATCGAGTATCTACCCGAACGAAAGGTATACCTGGGAATAGGGTTAACCCCCAAACTCAGTAAAAGGCTTATTCAATTTCTTATTGATAACATAGACTATTTTTCATGGTCCCACTTAGACATGACAGGGATCCCACCAGAGATAATGATGCATCGACAGAGACTAGACCCTAAGTTCGGTGAAACAAAAGAGATGGCCCTAGTCCGAGGTAAAACACGCATTCATCAAGGACGAGGTAAATAAAAAAGAAGAGCGATTTCGCCTGGACCCCATAATGCCAACAAGCATTGGAAGAATTGAAGCGATACCTATCGAGCCCACCATTGCTTCACACTCCGAAGGCAGATGAGAAATGTAATTGGCAGTATCCGAAATCGTGGTAAGTGGTGTCCTAGTCTTAGAAGAACAAGTTACGCAATTTCCTATTTATTATGTAAGTCGAACCTAAGGAGAAGCAGAGACTAGATATCCACATTTGAAAAAATTGGCACTCGTACTAATAAGCGCCTCTAGAAAGTTAAAATCATACTTACAGTGTCACCCTATATGTGTATTAACAACTTACCCACTCTGTAATATCTTGCACAAGCCCGAACTATCGGGCCGATTGGCCAAATGCGCCATCGAAGTCAGTGGGTATGATATCGAATATCAACCTCGAACGGCCATTAAATCCCAAATTTTAGCAGACTTTGTGGTTGATTTCACACCAATCCTCGTACCTGAAGTTGAAAAGGAACTCTTGTTAAAATCAGGCACATCATCGGGAGTGTGGACCCTTTTAACAGATGGTGCTTCGAATGTGAAGGGGTCCGGGCTAGGCATCATTTTGAAGCCACCCACGGGTAGCACTATTAGATAATCTATCTAAACTTCTAGGTTGACTAACAATGAGGCCGAGTACGAGGCCATGATTGCAGGTCTCGATCTAGCTAAAAGCTTGGGAACATAAGTCATTTAAGCTAAATGTGACTCTTTACTGGTGGTAAACCAGGTAAATAACACCTTCAAAGTTTGAGAGGATAGAATGCAAAGGTATTTGGACAAATTGTAGGTAACTTTGCACCTTTTCAAGGAATGGACTCTACATCATGTACCTCGAGAATAAAACAGTGAGGCCGATGCACTTGCAAATTTTGGGTCATCCGTCGAGGAAGATGAGATCAGCTCGAGGACTGTCATTCAACTCTCGAGATCTGTGATTGAGGAAGGACATGTCGAGATAAATTCTTCAAGCTTAACCTGGGACTGGAGGAATAAATACATCGAGTACTTGAAGAAAGGAAAGCTACCATCAGACCCTAAAGAATTGAGGGTCCTACGAACTAACACTGCTTGTTTCACATTGGTCGAAAACAGAACATTATACAGAAGGACATTTGATAGACTGTTGGCAATGTGTTTAGGACTAGGAGACACTGATTATGTTCTACGAGAGGTCCATGAAGGCACTTGTGGGAACCACTTCGGTGCCGAATCACTAACTCACAAAGTCATTAGAGCAGGATACTACTGGGATAGCATGGAAAAAGATTCTAAATAGGTTGAAGAACATGGCCATTCATGAAATGGGAAATGGACATCGTCATCCCTCCATCATCGGCCCAGGAAAAGCTAAGTTCATTTTGTTTATGATTGACTATTTCTCTAAATGGGTTGAAGCACAGACTTTCAATAAGGTCAGAAAGAGAGAGGTTATAGATTTCATCTGGGATCACATCGCATGTCAATTTGGGATACTCGCAGAAATAGTATGCGACAATGGTAAATAATTTATTGGCAGCAAAGTAATAAAACTCCTTGAAGACCATAAAATAAAAAGGATATTATCAACAGTGTATCACCCTAGTGGGAACAGACAGGCCGAATCAACGAACAAGACTATCATCCAAAACCTGAAGAAAAGGTTAAACACAGCTAAAGGGAAATTGAGAGAAATTCTACCGAAGTCCTTTGGGCATATCGAACAACATCGAAGTCCAGCACAGGAGCAACTCTGTTTTCCTTAGTATATGGCTCTGAAGCCTTGATTCCAGTCGAAGTCGGAGAACCCAGTGCCAGGTTTCGACATACAACAGAGGAATCGAACCACGAGGCTATGAATACTAGCCTCGAATTGTTAGATAAAAAATGAGAAGTTGCACCCGTTAGAATGGCTGCACAAAAGCAACAAATCGAAAGGTACTACAATAGAAGAGACAACCTTTGACACTTTAAAGTCGGGGACTTAGTCCTAAGGAAAGTCACTATCAACACTCGAGACCCTAATGAAGGAAAGCTCGACCCAAATTGGGAAGGACCCTACCAAGTCCTCGATATAGTCGAAAAAGTGTCTTATAAACTCAAAACAATGGACGGCGAACCACTGCCAAACAACTGGAACATATCACTTCTCAAACGATATTATTGTCAAGGTATGACTTTCTCCCTTCTTTCAGTTATATTCGATGCTAACCCATTGCAGGAGTTTGATCAAAGACATCGAGACTTCATGTTTTAAAGTACGCGTTGCACTCTTTTTCCCTTAGATCGGTTTTTATCCCAAATGAGTTCTTCTGGCAAGGTTTTTAACGAGGAAACAATTATGTGCTACCTGAGGAAAATAAAAAGTATCCAAGGCTTCAACGCAATCAACCTCAAATACTGGGTGGCATCACCCTCGGATGTTATGTTTCGAGAAAAGTACCTGATGTCAAAGGGGCCTCGATAGGCAAACTTGGTAATGGTCCAAACGATCGAGTGAACCGTGTCCATATAGAGTAGTCGATCCTCGATGAAAAAACATGTATGCATGTATAAATCATTCAAAGAAACATTCTTTCTTCATCAAATATTCTGTGTCTCGGAGAAATTTCTCTACTATACAAACCTCATACTTATGATTTTATGAGAAATGGCTCAAGATCCAAGTATGAATAGACCTCGAACACTCGGGGACTGCCATCGATGATATGCATATTCGAGTTATCTAAACTCAAGTTCATAAGACCTCAAAGAGGCACCCCTCGATCTATAGGCTAAGGCCATCATTTTTGGGGACTAACATTTCGAACAAGTTTGAAATGTTATTGGGAAATAAGCCAAAGAGGCATACCTAAAGGCTACGGCCAAAATAACGCGGCTCGGAGACGTCCAAATTTCCGTAATAAAAAATAGGCCTTCACATTCTTTGAAAAACCTGTTAAAAAAGTCTACCCCTTGGTAAACAATCAAAAGGGCTTCGATAAAATCAGCAATAAAAAAGCCTTAAGAGGTATCAAATATCTTAACACAAACATGCTAAGGCATAAAAAGCAAAAGGATTTCAATTGACATCGAACCCTCAATTAACCCAATGGAAAAAAAATACATGCTAAGGCATAAAAAAATTTTTACTAAGTCTTTTAAGCCGAAAGGGGGAAACAATAGCCATCTTTTAAAGGTCATATCAGCTCAATCTGAAAGAGACTAAGGGTCAATACATTTAGAGCTCGAGACTTTGTTCTCGCTCAACTCGGACCTAAGGGTTCCATTATTCCGAGCTCGAATAAAGTTTACTAGATTATAGCTTGAGGATTCATCATAAAACTTTAAGGGGTATTTTACTAAAAGTTTGAAACTTACCCATTATTTGATAAAAACCTAAGGGTTTGTTCTATTCTAAGTTCAAAATTTACTCGAAATTAGTTATGAAAACAATGTAGTGATGGCTTCAATCAAGCCATCTGAAATAAAAATCTCGAACATATTACTGAGCTCGGGGACTCGCCCTCGTTTAACTAAAAACCTAAGGATTAGTTTTACTCTGAGTTCGACCTAATGCTCACTCATTACAGCAACAAAAATTTTCACAAGGCAAAAACTGTCGCGCCCCCTTTTTCCTCGCGAAATCTGGGTTTCGACATTTTGGGACAACTCCCTTCCTTTTGGGATGGGTTACAGGATTTGAAGAGTCGCCACCTAACGGATTAAGGTGTGTTAGTTCACCTAGAGCAAATAACTCATGAAAATAGTTTGCATCACCAGAGATTGGGTAAGGGCTCGAAATTACCTTGACGAGAAGGTGTTAGGCACCTCTCGAGGTCCACAACGGTGGGTCCCGGCCAAACTCAGTTAAGAAAATTAGTCTTAAAGGGTAATGAAACAATTTAGACAAATAGATATTACTTTAAAACAGGAATGAAAAGGTTCCTAGGTTTTTAGCCTATAGGATCATTTTCATGCAATATTTGGTAACTTTTCCCAAATTGGGGTGCTACGCATAGTATTAGCGCACAGGTCATCATCTCCTCTACTACCAAATTACTATCTTTTAGTTTTTACCTAAGCGTTTGAATAGCTTCTAATGCGTACCTTATGTGTGCGCTACTCATCCCTTACTTATGGTCCTCGAGGTACTTAGGACCTCTATTTTGAATAGTTCTAGACTCACCTATGTTGCTTAAAAATGAGAAAAAGCTAAGCGACAAACAAGAATTCAGATAGGACTGTCACATAAGGAGAAAATAAAGGCTCATGTTAACCTCCACAAGCAAACAGCAAATGCACGTAGTTCAGTAGACAACGTTATTGATTTAGGATCTTATAGGCAGGATGTGTAGATGAGCATAAAGAGAATATAAGATAAAAACTTTATTAAAGCGGGCAGCGGTACCTATCAGTTTGCCTACTGATTTTTGTTACAATTCTGAATCTGGGCATATTTCAAAAAAATAAGAAATCACAGCTTTTAGACCCAGAATTCTTAATAATCCTACAAGTTTGCCTAAGTAATAACCAGAGCAGAATCCTATAGGTATGGTATCTAAAATTGTTAATTATAGACCATAGTTTATAAACGAGTTACTGATTTTAACAAACAGGTTTTTATCTCTGTAGATCCTATAGACATGCTTTCTAATTTACAGAATTAGTTAATTCATATAGGCATGATTTCTAGGTGTTGGGACTGATTTATTTATTTCTTATAGACATAATATCTAAATTGCAGAAACTGGTTTTATATCCCCTATAGGCATGATATCTAAGTTGAAGAAAACTGATTTTTTATATCTCCTATAGGAATGGAATCTATGTGGGCAGAAACGTTAACAAATTGCCAGGCAAGTTTAATAATTTATACAAAGAAGATCTTATATACATGATCTCTAATGCACATTGAGATTGAGAATATGCGTAGAACATGGATTCTTAATGCAGAATTGTCAGAACAGCCTATAGGCAGGACTTCTAGTGTGCCAAAGGTATGAGAATTCAGAATTACAAACAGTCAAAAGGAAATCCTATAGACAGGATCACCAGTAGTATGCACATAAGAAATCACCACAATGGACCTATAGGCAGGATTTCTACCCAAATTTGAGCAAAGATATATAAAAATCCCTCCCCAGCTTTTACTAGTAACCCCATATCTATTTATTACAAGGACTTATATCATTACAGCCTAATATGAATGAATTACATAATACTATCATTACACTATAGGGAGTCTTAGCAAGCCCAATATAAACCTAGAGACCAGGCCTTCAAGCAAAGCAAGTCTGAAGTATGCAGGTGGTCCATCCATGATACACAAATTGGGGCTTCTGGTGTGTCAAAGTTCCCAAGGGGCTCAGGTACCCCGAGCAATGCTCACACCAGAACCTTTCTCAAAGAAACAGTTTGTAAACGATTGGAAGACCAGCCCCAATGTGTCAGAGTTTGGAGGACTCTCAAGGACCCTAGGCAGTGCTCCCACTGGTGGTGGTAGGAACCTAGATAACTAAGAGTAGAAGTTTGAAAATAATATATAAAGGATAAGGGGACAGTTTTGGAAAACAGTTTGATTTTTTAGGAGCAAACAGGTTCAAATTACAAGACTGCAAACAGAATAGAGTCCACATTTTGCAGGTTGGTTCAGACATGGATACTATAACAGTAATTAAAGCAATCACAACAAGAGCAGTGACACTTGGATTACAGACAGAAATGACCAAACATATTTGCAATACCTAAACATGTTCTGAATAGGGAGCATACAAATGAATCAAACAAGGTTTCACATTACTGAAGATGACTTGGTTTATTGATTACCACTAGGTGGAATCATATAGACATGTATTAAACAGAAAACATGTTGAACTTTAAAATAACTAACAAACAAACACATAAAGCAGGATAGGGTAGTAGGAACTAAAGCATGCTAGTTTCAGAAGGAAGTAAACAAGTATTATGGATCAAACAGAAGCATGTTGAAGTTAAAATAAATAGAGTAAAATAACAGGAACTAAGACATAGCAACTGAGAAAGAAACAGAACGTGAACCATATATAAAACAGAAGCATATTGAAATTTGAAATATACTAACCACATAGTCATATAGAACAAAACGAGATAACGAGGATTGAGGCATACCAGTTAGAAAGAAAGTAAACAGGAATGTAATGACAGTTTGGATCCAATGAGTTTAGCCTTGGCTTCTAGCCGGCTAAACAATGCAGAAATCAGAGTAGCAGCACAAAGAGAGTTCTTTGAGGAAAAACAGAGAGCTTTTTTTTAAGTTGTGAAGTGAAGAGATTGTGAGAGTATGAAGTGTGAGTGTGAGTATGTAAGTGTGAGCTTGTGTGTCTCAGCACGTGTTTGAAAGTCAGAACAATGAAAGGTTTTATAACATATAGTAGAGTAAAACCAAATAAGGTGGGAGAATCAATGGCACACAAATAAGGCAAAGAAATCAGTCAATCAATCAATCAGGGTTAAACACAAATCAATTAATAGGACAGAATTACGGAATTATCACTTAGATTAAGGAGAATCTCATACGAAATCAATTAGCAGACAAGGAATAAGGTAAGCAATAAGAAATCACTCATAGGTCGGTCATAATAATCAAAACCCAGAAATCAGGCCAGTAATATAAATTTAGGAAAGTAGTACCAAGTATGAATCACATATATAAGGAAAGAATAGGTAAAATTCTTTCAAAGAGATACCAGTTTTAAAAAAGAAAAATATAATTTCAAACCCTAATTAGGCAAATAAATCAATTAACCACTTTAATTGACAGAGCCAAAGTGAACAGGCGAGAACAGTGAAATAAATAGCCGAGTAATTGAAAACCCTAAGCATATCGAAACACAGAGATGAAACCCAAGCAAAGAAATCAGTCTTAACAGTAAATAAGAAGGCCAGAATTGCTTTAAAACGTTTTTGCATAAACCCTTATTAGGAATCAAAACCCTAGCTTTAGGGAAAGGTGAAATCGGTTGATAATAGTAGTAAAAACGGAAGAATCTTAAAGGAAAAGTACTAAACAAACTCAAAACACTTCAGATCTAAAGAGATCTGAACTGATTTAGCCAGAAATAGTTAGGTTTGTACGAAATAAACAGAGGTAGATCGAGTTTTAAACCAGAGATTTGAAGCCACGAAAACACAAAAATGATAATACTCACAGTTGGGGGGGGGGGTGAATACAGACAGATTAATCGAGAACATGAGGGATTTGAACCAAATCTCGCTCAAGCTTCTTGATATTACCCCTAAGCAACACGAAAATCAAAACACCAGTAGAGATAGGAGGCCAGAAAAAGCCTGGAATCGAAGAAGAAACCCATGGATCGAAGGAATTTCGATTACGGCGGGCTAGGGTTAGGAGGAGGGTGAGAGAGAAGAGAGGAGAGTAGGGGTTTTAGGGCGGCGGGTTTGTGAAATGAGTGGGGTTTTGGGGTTGTTTGGTTAATTAAAATGGAAGGTAAATCCTGGACCGTTGATCTTCTGAGATTAACGACCAGGATTGAACCTGAGTTAGGGTGGGTTATAAGAGTTTGGTATTGGGTTTGGGTTATGGGTTAGGTTAGGGTATTGGGCTGATGGTTGTTGGGCTGGGTAATTAGGTCCGAAAAATTAATTGAAAGGGGCTATATTTTAAATACTCAATTAATTTAATAAAATAATTTGTAAAAATAGTTAATAAATGATGAAAAATGCTATTTGTGTATAAAAATAATTTAAAATAATTACCTAATATTATAAAAATATAAAAGGTCATGTTCCTGTAAAATAAAGTAATTATGCACACATGGGCTATAATTGCAAAGTTATTGCGATTATAACCTACAAATGTAAATATAATTATGCATAAAATAATTAAACCTTAATACAAATATAAATAATAAAATTAAGCAATAAAATTATTATAAAATCATTTGTGATGCAATTAGTAATTATTTGGACAATAAAAATTATTTAAAAATTATGAAAAAATATTAATTGATGCTCATGCATTGTTTTGAAGATATATATGTATTTTGAAAATAATATGGGGGAAAATTGGGTATCAACAAAAACAAAGCATAATTTATCACGAATCAGAGACAAAACGGAAAGAAGGGGGACTTTTTATGTATATGAGGTATTTACAAAGACCGCACAGGGTCTTACGCAAAAAATAACAACACAGAGAAGAAGAAAATTTTTTAAGTGCCTAGTCTACTTTGGGAGCCGCATCGTCGGGGGCTTCATCCTCATCTCCTCTACTCTCAAATCCACTCACAGAGTCATCATCATCATAGAGTAAGTTTGCGGTCTCGTCCTCCAAAACTTTTTCACTCTCGATATCAGCCAACAGGTCGAAGCCACGAGAATGTACCTCCTCAAGAGTCTCTCTCCGGGATTGGCGCTTGACATGATCGATAGCACACGACAACTTAATTTCAGCAGCAACGGAGATTTCCTGCACCCGAACGTTAGCAGCTTCAGCGTCGGCTCAGTAAGAGGCCACAAACGCCTCCGCCTCAGATTTGGCCCTTGCAAGATCAATGGCCAACCGATTCGCGAGCTCTTCAATCTTCTGGACTGAGGCCATGCTCTCCTCCTTCACACTTTGTTGTTGATGCTCAACCGAATACGATTGGGCTCGAACCGCATCCTTCTCCAAGGCGAGATGGTCTATGTTCTTCTTCCACCCTAGAGTCTCTGCCTCCTTCATCTTGGCCTACTCACGAAGCTGCTCGACCAGCTCGCCCTTATGCTGAACCTGCAGGATCTAAGTGTTAGTCGCCAATGTTGAGTTACTATATATGTAACGAGCTCCCAAAAATTTGCATTACCCGTTCAATGAGCTCGGTATGTTCCTGATGAGCCCTTGTCAGTTCAGCTCGAAGGCTCCTGATCTCCTCCTCGTTTTGCACATAGAGGAGTTGGAGGCCACATCTCTCTTCAGTGAGCTTTTTGAGATCAGCCTCATATCGGGTCAGCATATCCCGATATTTGGAAGACGCCTCTCGATGGATCATCGAAGCCTGTACAGAAAGGAAATAAGTCACACTTGGAGAAATTAGAACAAACACAAATATAATAACATAAGCAAGGAAAAAAAACTTACTTGGTTCAGAAGCCGCCGAGCCTCGTCAAAAATAAATGATGCGTCCAGTTCGTAAACATCATCGACCCTCGTGAAGCAACTGCGAAATATATCATCTCCCTCGGGGGCCGTCCCCACATCGGGGGTCCCCATAGATCGGGCATCCCGAGACTGCCCCTCAGAGAACATGGGGCCGGGAGGCGAGTCATCTATGTTAATTTCTCTTCTCTTTGAAGGGCCTCAAAACTAGACCCTTCGGGCACACCCGCCGGTTGTTCATCATGGTGGGAGGCGTTATCAACACCCGAAGACTCAGGGACCCTGCTCGAACCTTCCTCCGAGATCTCCTCGGTTCGAAACTGGACCTCCTCGACAGCCACCGACTCAGTAGTCTTCGGAGCACCAGGGTTTCCCCTCTTTCGAGCCACCAGCAGGAAGTTCGGTAGCCTCTCCCTCCTCGTCCTCCTCCCGAAGTTGTTGGACTACATCGGTAGATAAGACTGAAGGATCATCCTTCAGTTTTTTAGCCCTACTTTTCTTGTCTAGAGGTGAGGCCCTTTTCCTTTTCTTCTTTTTTGTAGGCTTTGGGACCTCCTCTTCCCCGGTGGAGGCGGCCTTATGGCGACATTATCTCAAAGACCTATGTGAGAAGAAACCAAGTAAAAAAAAGAAGTACTTCACAGGTAAAGCATCAAACACACACAGAGGAACTTACCATGAATTTTGGCCTCCTATCGACCCCTGGCCAAATCGTGCCACGAGCGCCAGCATACGTAGAGTTGAAAGCAATTGTCTAACCCAACCTAGAAGGTCCGGGACTGCACTAGGGAATAGGGGGAAGCTGCGTCATAAAAAAGAAAATAGATTAGAAGAGGTAAAGAAAGCATAGCAAATAATCAATGTTATCGATGACTTACGCTTCATGTTCCATTCCTTGGGGAATGACATCTTCTCAACGGGGATTAAATCGGAGGTCCTGACTCGGACAAACCGGCCCATCCACCCTCGATCTTTGTCCTCATCTATGCTCGAGAACAACACCTTCATGGCCCGACGCTAAAGCCTTATCAACCCGCCTCGATAAAGATGAGGGATGTATAGCCTGATCATATGATCGAGGGTGAAAAACATCCCCTCGACCTTACTCGTGAAGAATCTGAGAAAAATGACAATGCGCCAAAAGGAGGGATAGATCTAGCCAAGGGTTACTCGATATTGGCGGAAAAAGTCGAGTATGACAGGATCTACGGGGCCCAATATGCAAGGGTATGTGTACACACTTAAAAAACCCTTCACATGGGTAGTGATGTCCTCCTCGGGGGTAGGAATCACCACTTCGTTGTTATCCCAGTGACAGTCCTTTTTCACCAGCTCGAGATCGTCTTCAGATATCGAACAGATGTATCAAGACATGGGTTCACATCGGCCAGGAAAAAAGGAAGGTTTTTCGACTTTGAAATTGAAAGTCAGCTCGCATGCCCCAGGAACGCACTCTTCAATACGAGGCTCCACCAATATTTTATCGCCAGCCGACCCTGATGAGGAGGCCTTTCTTTTGGGGGACTATCTTTGACGTTTTAGCCATCTCTATATGAAGTTTGTGGAAGAAGAAGGCGGAATTAGTGTTTTGGTAAACGTAAGCTGGAAAAGAAGATGAACTTGAAGAGAGTAGAGGGGCTTGTAGAGATTTGGAGAAAATTTTTGGAAGTAAAGTTTGAAAAGATTATGAAATTGATCTATTTATAATGAACATTTCGACGGTTTGAGAGCATTAGTGGCCGACCATCAACTAACGTTGATTAATGACCTTGAGAACTGTGCGGACGCGACCCTTCAGTCACTTTTGTCGCTAACGTCATAAGGATGACGTCATGATCGAGGTGTCAGAGAATCGAGGCTCAAACCATTTATTTTTTTATCTAAGAAACGCGAGGACTATCTGTATACGGTTGAAATCGAACATATCTGATTTCATAAGCATGGGAGCTGCCTTGACGGTAAG
Organism: Nicotiana paniculata; assembly: GCA_005239505.1. Taxonomy (NCBI): domain Eukaryota; kingdom Viridiplantae; phylum Streptophyta; class Magnoliopsida; order Solanales; family Solanaceae; genus Nicotiana; species Nicotiana paniculata. The sequence continues at coordinate 1,282 of MDKI01178839.1, read as the reverse complement.
CTCGTAAGGAACCAGGCTCGAGCTCGGAGAGGGAAAACTGAGCGTGGAGATCGAAGTGTTTGCTGAATATTGAGACCGAGCAGACTGACCTCAAGCAAGGCATAATAATGGAATGGCGAGATATTAGCAACCGGTCGAAGATCACGACAGAAATCTCGGAACAGATCGGATCAAGCGGTTATTGATGCAAATCGTGGGATTTACTTCCATTATTAGAATTGTACCTTATTTAGGATTACCCTATTATATAAAGGGGTATCCCATTCATTTGTGGGAGGATCATTATTCAATGATAAAGAATACATATGCTGCTCTCTACTTCATTTACTACCCATTATTGTTCATTACTTTCTATACTGTTCTTGTTATCCAACCTCGAGTACATCTCGAATTGAGGTCGAACGCACTGCTAGAACACTGGTTTGATTTATTTTGTTGTTCAATTTATCCATTAAATTCGTTGTTTATCAATTGGTATTGAATTAAGTCACAAATCCTTAAAACCACAATACAAGTTTAATTGTTACTCGAATTTTAGGTAAACAAATACATTTTAGTAAAATAAATTACAGCCATAAGATTTTATTCAGAAGAGTTGGCATGATCTTAAGCAGCTATTGAAGGTTATTGGAGCTAAAACTACAGGACTGACTCCCAACTACTTCCTTTGACATAGTGGCTCCATTATTCAGAAAATAAGGTATTCATCAAAAGAAAGAATGAGATTATATATATATATATATATATATATATATAGAAAGTTGGGACTTGGCAAGGTGATGTGGCATGCCTCTTTGGCTTGGAATCTCATTTATCTTTTTTTTCCTCCTTTTTTTGGATTTTCCTTCTATTTTTAAACACTTCTTGTAAGAATTAACTGTTTATTATAAAATGTAAGGAACCCAAATGGTTTCTAACGTACAGACACATCCGCTTGGAAACGTACAAACCCATTAAAACCATCTCTTAACGTATAAATATTCATGTTTGGACCCATTAGTGTCAATATATAAGAATAGTCAATTTTATTACATCAACCGTTGTTAGATGGAGCGACCACAAGGTCATTCCCATCTCTTGTAAACAAATTGTGTGATATCTCATCAATAATGAACACAAGATCTGCAGGTACAACATTTGGCTCATTTTAACCACTTTATGAGAATTGTCATATTTCGTGTGTCGAGTTCAGTCAATGAAACTACTTCCATACGTGGATTCTGCAGAAAGTTATCTTTTTTTTTCGAAGCAATGCAAAAAAGAAATCCTCACCCCAAGGTAT